>JAFBMS010000153.1:247500-300000 GCA_019788955.1 Albula glossodonta | reverse complement strand
GTTTTTTCTTTGGGTTCTGATTTTAGAACGAAAACAAAAACCAGCAGACCTTGCGGCCGCCCAAGATCACAGTTAGCAATCACCGCTCCTGACCATACATGATACTGTGACGCAGGTGGTTAGGAAATCGATTCTCACAAATTAAAGATTGCAGGTTCCTAAATCCCATAGTGAGGCATGATTATCATAATTACCCAGAAGAAGGTATTTAACATCAACATCATAGGTAAATATCCATCTGTCTAAACAGATAAACTCACGCAATGTAAGATATGAGAAGCGCCCCAGCAGTGGAGACACACTGAGCATATATATGAAGCATATATTATAGAAAACACAGATGATAGAAGGTGCCAGGGCATAAATTCTGGGCTCCGTTTCAATTCCCCAAGTGTCCTGCCTCCGCTGCATTGTTAATCCTAAGCTTCTTCAGTGAAATATCAAGCAGCATGGAAGATTTAAAATAAAACGCATGAAAATATAAGCTACTGTGAGTAAACAGTCCTGAATAAGGATAGTGGCTAAGCTAATAAATTCTGTAATGTTAGGCTACTAAAGCGCTAACGGCTCCTCTGCGCAGACTGGCAAGTGAATAGCCCGTTGCTAACAGGGTGAAATGGTTATTCGGTCCAGTCCTCCAGTGGCTCCTCCATTCATGGGCAACACTAGTGAAACTTACTCTGAGATTGTGCTCAAAGAAACACTAATAAAATGGATGGGAAGTGGGAATTCATTTTAGGGAGAGTTCAGAGAATTTACTATTGCAGCCAAAATACTTTCACTTTCATTGACATGTCAATTGAAGGACTTGGAGCATAGTGTAGCACCACTTTCTAACTGCAGGATGGGATAGGTTTACTAATAAACATCAGGGGGAGCCAAACGGGCCGGAGGAAGCGCTGACGGCTCTCTGCATGCTCATGGCCAGACTGCAATACTCAGCACTCAGAGTCGTGCCGGATTGGGGGGCAGGGGGCTCAGCCAGACATGGGAGCCCAGGATGAGGCAGCGTGGGCCAGGCACAAAGCCTGAACGCATGGCTCTCTGGCTCCAGAACAGAGGAGCGGTCCTACGGGCCGCGCACGCACACAGATCACACCGCATACAAATGTCCAGATTCAAAGGATTAGACAACAACAACAACAACAACAACAAAAAATGGCTGGCTGAGGAAAAAGTTTTACATGTCCATGAAGCACATTTTCATTTCCACCAAAAAATTAAAAACTAATAAATTAAAAGTGAAATTGGAACAGGGTGTGAAATATTCACCATGTGTGATATTGATACAGTGAGCTTTCCAAAGCACCCATGTCAGGTGCCCTGCACAGCAGAATCCGAAGATTGGCTCACTGGACTGGCATCCATAAGGGGCTACGGTTACTTGGCTTTATCTATTCAGCCTCAAGCTCCTACTGAGTGAGTTGGAGAGAGATGCTACAGTAACTGGGGATACGTCCTCCAGCCAATCAGCAGAAGAAACAGAAGAGCGAAAATTTTTGTGTGGGAGTAGAACAGAGGCAGAGTTGCACGGGCTCTCCAGCTGATACGTTGAGGATTTTAACCCCTATGAGTGGCTAAAGCATGTGACCTTCTTCAGCGCAGATTCCCGCCTGGCAACGATCCGAATTCAATACCGTCTCTCATCCGAAAACAGCCAGAAACCCTAATGCTTCCGGAACACACGCAGGCTTCACCACCAGATTTCATGAATCTATTACACTTGGAATAATACACATCTGCTGTATGGGTTTTGTCAGGGATTATTCAGAATAAGATTCTATGTTAAACCACTTAAAAGTAAGCCATACAGCATTCTGCTTTGTGTGTGTAAAGGGTGAATTCAATGGGCTGCGATGATGCTGTACAGACAATTTCTGTTTCTGTGTCTTTTTTTAATGTGCAGCCAAAGCCACACGAACCAGGCCAGCCCTCCATCAGCCTTGTTGGATCAACGCCATTAATCAGCAATTGCTCAACTATTGCTCAACAGCAAACTGCTCCCTTTGTGCGTACAAACAATGCCTGGTTTACACAATGCACACAATTCTGCAGAACAGAGTTCCTGTCGCATGGAATTTAATGACATGTGAAACAACAAAGATTATACCAGACCAGAACAATTAGTTCAAACTGTCCGAGCAAAGTTTAAATCTATTAAATCCTCATTGAATGAAATGGCATTCCATCTCAGCTTCATCTTCATAACTCTATGTTAGGACCCCTGCATCTAGCTTTATGAGATAATACTCTGCCTCCACATTAGAAGAGCCATTTTGCTTCTGGTATCTGATCCAGGATCAGAATCAAAGTGTTATCCCCGTCTACCCCCAAGTGATTGGAAATAGGATTGAGGGGTCGGAGAGCTAATCTTAAATCAGTTGACAAGGGCAGAACATCAGTGAGGCGAAAGAATATGGTTGTAACAAGCCAAAAGCATCGCACTGTATTGTGTTAAAATATCTTTAAGCACAAAATGATTTGTGCATTTGACATGTGTTCCAAAACCATTTCTCACAGAAAGTTTGGTTGGAATGAGAGCCAGCATGTACAAGGGTGCAGAAGCACCAGGGAAGGAAAGCGGTGAGTAGCAGAACCATGAGTGCTTCTCCAGGGGAGTGCTCCTGGTCTGGCCCCCTCAGCGCTCTTACCTTTGCGGGTACGAGAGAAGAACTTGATGCTGACAGGGGAGGTGGAGGTGGAGGTGTTGGAGGCGGAGGAGTCTTTGGAGGAGGAGCGGAAGATTCCGCTGAAGCTCAAGCGCCGCGGTGACTTGGGCGGGGAGTCCTGATGGGAGGGGTACGGGAAGATGGTTTTGGGGGACCCCGGGCTGACCCGGGACCGGGCAGGGGCCGACATGGGGCTGGAGGGCCGGCTGAACGGGCCCCTCATGAAGAAGCCTTTGGTGGGACTGGCAGAGTGGCAGACTCCCTCCCCCTGCAATACATTACATCACATTACATTAGAATTTAGAATAGTTGTTCTTCATACAAACACAAAAATGTCAATGTCAACAGACAGGCCCCTAATCAGATTGTTTTGCTCTCAAATTGTCAACATCAGTATAAAATCCTGTGTAATTGGAGCCATAATCTCTCCATGTACACACCTGGTTACACACACAGTGCTGAGCCACCCGTCACTGCATACACACCTGCACACACACACACACACACACAGAACTGCAGTAAACCTGCAGCTCTGGGTACACAGAGTAATGAGTAAAAATCAGTGAAACATTTGAATGATTTATTTACACAGAATGCATATAAAACATAGAGATTTTCATGTCTCCCTAAAAGGCTCTGAAAAATTCAGTGAGATGATCTGAGTGAATCAGTTTCCTGAATGACCACAGTCTATCCCTTCGATATCACACTACCCCCTCCTCCACCTCCTCCTCCTAAATCAGCCTAAAGATCTCCTTGCCTACACACCAGAACATCCAGCATGTTCCTTTACCTCAAACGAACCATTAACACAAGCGCATAAACATCACAGTTTGCACAGGTAATCAGGGATCAACACTAGCTGAGCAATGTTCCCTTTTTTGTAACTATTTTGTAACCGTGTAGACTGCTCTTACTGCTCGTGATCTGTGATATGTGGAGGAGGATTGTGGGTGGATTCTGCCTGCAAATTGATGCTGGAAAGGTTCTTTTCCAAATCCAGACCCTGAGCTGTCCTGGAGAAATGCCATGGTTTTAACTCTTTGGTTGCCAAATGGTCAACAACATGCCCATGTAAAGGAGATAAATGGGAGGGGTAAAGGTACCTGAGCACTTCCCAGCATGCCCTCCTACATGAACATGGCTTCTATGGTTTAATTCAGTGCTTAATTGATCAATTAGAGCAACTGATAACATAGATGGTGAACCAATACCTTAGTGCTCCATAGCCAAGCCATTTTCAACACTGAGACAATAAACCCACCTATGTCTGTCTCCTGGACAGGGCGACAAAAATGAGCAATACAGTTCAGATGGGAATCAGTGGGGGGAAATTTAATATGAAACAGTAGTGAGCCAATCAGATTCCCATGACGTATCTACGCTTTTGCCCACTGGGCTGTATCAAGAGCGTGTGTAAAGAATTGCAACACAAATCAATTTAGTCTGGACGATTACAGTTGAGCCGTTTACTAAAAATTTACATAAGCCCTTCGGCAGAAGAGGAAAGTGGAACAAAGCGACATTTTCTCTCCAGGAGGTAATGGAAATTTCTGGAATAACTAGAAATGTTTCTAATCCACGCATCCCAGCAGCACAGAATTAAAATGTGACATTTTCAGACTTCAATCAACTGAAGAGTTCATGATAATGAACTGAGCCCAAAACAGCCTTCAGTGATGAAAGTCAGGAAACTGCATTTTGGAGATTTTTGGTGAAGCAGGATTTGACTGGGAAAGGTTGAGAGTTGAAATGAAAAACAAGAAAGCCCACCAGCCAGTGAAATGACCTGAGAAATGGTGCCAAGAGTCCATGAGTACTTCAGCATCAGAGAAGAATTGGATCAAACCAAGTCCCAGTTCCACACTTTATATACTTACAGTATGATAGTAATATCGACATTTTCTATGGAGTGAATTTTTCATGTTCTTTTCAAATTGTATTCATTCCATAGAGTGGGAGGTAGAAAGATACTTTTATGAACTATGGTAGAGTAACCTAATTTTGGGGTTAGTGGACCTCTGCCCCCCTCCTTTCCACACTTAAAATATTTATACTAAAATATTTATACGCTGACCCACTCAGTCAGTTGAGGCTGATCCAAACCAGTACTGACAGACCATATACTGACTACTTTCTTCCTTCTGTGTGGCTCACCGTAAGTGCATGGTGTAGGTGCAAACTGGGCCATTTCATCAGCCAGGTGTGTTAACGATAGCCAGAGTTCCTTCTGTTACCTGTACAGTAGGTTCTCCCAGTGATACATCATTGTTCCCCCTGGCTACCAGCTATCATAAGAGAGAGATTCAGCTCTGCCCTAGTCAGGTCTGGCTTTCCTGTGACCCTGGGAGGTTCATACTGTGTAACATTAGTAAGTATCATAGTGTGTGCATCAGCTGAGTGCATGCTGGGAAGTGTAGTTAATTAGGTATGAGTCAGTATCATAGTGAATGCACCAGCTGGGTGCAGGAGCTAGAGCTGGAGTACGCCCTACATGTGGGCGTGGTTGTTGGTGGTGTGGTGGAAACCTTAGGGACACACAAGGTAACCTCCACCAACTTTTCCAGAGCTCTTTCCCGGCCCCAGCACAGTGACCTTCTCCCATTGGTTCAGTAATGAGCCCATGATCACATGACTTCCTCCGATTCCCACATGGCCATTTTTCTACACTGAAGACATGTAACCAATCACATACTGCCTGTGTCCGATGGAGGAACATGGAAGGCATAAGCTTGCTTCACGCACTTGCAGATGCCCAGCCAGCCAGCAGTGGCCGCTAGAGAGCAATACAAATGATGAAGTTAACTGGCTCACACACCATCCCTCCCGGTCCAGGGAGAGCCAACTGTTAATCCATAAATCGGTAATGATGTGGCCGGGGCTCAAACAGCCCAGCAGTGGAACTGACAGCTGTTCCATGAACATGTTTTTCTGCTCCACGAGTCACCTGGAGGCAATATAAGCCTTCTTTTAATTAAAATAAAAGAATGTGGAGAGAGGTGAAGTCCCCTGGTCTGAGAAAAAAAAAACCCTTCTGCAGCTCTCCAACACCTGCTAAAGCAGCCGCTTTTCCCAAACAGGATAAAACGCTACACCAAGGACACTGACTGCTGAGCTGTGACATGCAGTGTGACATGCGGTCTAGTTAAATAGTCACATGACTGCGGGCAGAGTTCCCTCATGGCTGTATTCCATTACCAGCCCTCAGTGGATTGCATGTCCTGCCTTCACATAAATCCTACAAACAACAAAAAACATATCACAGACTTCCATAAAATGTATGTATGTGTATGTGAATATGTCATAATTCTGTGCCAGCAATGGGGTTGAGGTTTGGATTGTTGGCTCCTGAAAATGTTTTCAGTAAATGAAATTCTGCACACCAATGCTTGCTGAGTTTGGCAAAGAGATGTACCTGTCAATCACAGAGCCATCAAGATGAACATGGTTTTTTTTTTTTTTTACACATGGACACAATCTTTTTTGTGGTTTGTGCTTTATCACCAAAACTTGTTCTCACAAACACACACACACACACACCAGCTGGGGCTTCTCTCCCTCCTGTGCCAGCTCTATCACAGAGCACACAGAGTTGAACAAACAAAATGAGTGAATATGAATAAAATATGTGTAGTCACAGAGGTAGAGTTGGAATATACATGAAAGTGGGACATGAATATGTATTTAAGGCTTCACAGTGGATTCCACCAAATAAACAGAAAATGAGCACGATAACTCAAGCTGGCAGCAATTAATCATAGAGCAAAATGCCCCCAAAAAAGTATGCTGGATATATGTTTGTATGTGTGTGTGTGTGTGTGTGTGTGTGTGTGTGAATGTAAGAGTAAGATGCACTGGGAGAACCCTGTAGCAGTCACCCCTCTTCACAAGTCCATCCATGTAATTGGATAGATCACCGTCTTGACGAGCCAATCAGAAAGCAGAATGCTGAAACAGGTCAGAGGAGGGCACTGGCCAGGGCACTTGCTTTCTAAATTTTGTTGAGCGATTTACTGTCTGGGTCAGATCAGACATCACCAGAATGTGAATCCCAAAGCAGAGAAGTCGTTAGGAATATATTAGTCTCTTCTCAGAGAGCTGGCTGCTGACTAGAGACGGACAACAGCAATGTCTTGTTTTACTCACAGCATCAAGTGAACAGGACCTGTATGGATTTCAGCACTACTATAATCTATTTACATTGTTAATGACCAGGTTAACCATCAGTTTACATTTGAAGGCTGTCATAACCTCATTCTGGCCTACTGCCTTATTTCCAGATTTACGGTTGACTCAACTGTAAATGTGCAGGGGAAAAACATGCACAGACATATACATAGAGGATCTGTTTGCTTACAAACTCTCCAAAAGAGGTTTAACATTAATCTGGGTTAGATAGTACAAGCCAGCTAAGGTGACATTCTCTGAGGCTGTATCTGCAAACCGATCTCTCCCATTCCCAAGGCAAACCATTGCAGCCCACATGTTTACTACACATGGTCTTACGCATGAAAAAGAGTTCCGAAAGTTCTTCTACCGGTTTCATGGAAAAGAATTCAACCAAAAAAATAAGAATACCTAAAGGCCATTTGAGAAAAATTATCTTAAAAAACCCAAATTGTTTGCCAACTGGATGAGAAAGCATTATTTAATGAGACATCTCAAAACCACAGAAACAAGAGTTACTGCCTGAATTTAAGGTCATAATACCCTATTAGATGTATACAGTATGTCATACATAGGAGGTGTATGGTGACAGTGTTTGCTCAAAGTTGATAAAAACATGGTTTCAACCTGTAATCAGCAGCAAAATGTTAATCTGGGGGGACATTTTCCCAGCCAGGGACAGCTTGGGACAATCAAAGACAGGACGCTGTCTTTATTCCCCCAGAGATGGTGTGAAGGACACAGCAAATGAGCTGCCTGACTTTGAGTCTGACTAACATACTCATTTAAAACCCACAGCAGTGTCAGACTCACACATCAACCCCAGAGGAGCTGGCCCTGACCGTTTGGATACTAATAACACTCATGTAAGTGACAAAAAAGTTGAGAGGATGTAGAACGCAGAAGTCGCAGTTGCACTCAATAAACACTAGTAGTGCGCATGAACTGTGTATTTCAGTGACACAAAAAATAAAAGTGATACACATGACTGTGGTATAGATTCATTCAAATCATCATTTTCTTCCCGTCTTTACGAGCGGCTTGAGGGTAGGGGTGGGAATTTGGAAGGCAGTGAACAGTTACTGCAACTAATTAGCAAGAAACTTTGAAAGGCTCTTTAATAAACAGTAAAATGAAAAGAAGCAAAATATGTATAATTATAATTACATCTACTGTTTTTTTTTCCCTTCCAAGGTAACACTGCTTCCCTAGTGTGATATTTTCCAGCGTTAACATGGTGTAAGCTGCCGAATAGCCCAGATTTACAGATTTAATTGGACGCTTTGGCCTCCCTGCCTCACCAAATGCATGGCTGAATAGCTCACATTTATGGCCAAACCCTCCCTGTGGGGGGTACCTGAAATCATGGACATGATGTCTGATATTAGGAAAAGCATGCAGTTATTTGCTGAGTTTGCTGTGGCTCTGTGATGTTGCTGAGCGGTACATATGCTAATCTGGGAAATCTTTCTCAGGATGTTTATCATAACAAGGCCTACCAAAAACAAATAAATGGAAATATGTGACCCATGGCAACACACAGCTTTCTGAAGAGCTGGAGGGAACCTTGACTCTGCTCAGAAACCAAACGTTCCCTTTACACAACCTGGTGTTACGTTTGGTAATCGATAATAACCAACCAAGACTATATGAAAGACTGGGAGTGAAGACAGGCTTCACTCACACTCCTGAAGGAAATATTATAACAGGCATACTGCACTCAAAGTATAATTGCAGGAAGACTAAGTGAAGCTAGTTTTTTTTTTTATTTTCTCAAATCTATAAACCCAAGCCAGCTATTAAAAAGAAAGAACTTCCCTCAAAAAGGCTGAAAACATTGCTGGGGCCAGCAGGCCGATGCGAATGTTTAGCCCTGTCTCAGGCAGTTAGCTATGTAGCATAGCTCCCCAGGATCATGACTGCTAACCAGGAGGTTGCAGGTTCTAATCTCAGGTGACAATACTGGGCCCTGGCACAAGGGATTTGGCCTGAGACCCTTTGGTAAAACATACAATGAATCAACAGAAATCCACAGCATGTCAAGCTAAAGTCCTAGATAAAGCATCTGTTACACACATAATGCTTTGTAATGTAAAGTAGGATATGAAAATTATATGTCATAAAGATGATGGATACATAAAATAAGTGAATTCCTGCAGGTGGAAAATAGTTGTGAAAATATTACAAAATTAAAATGGACATTTTAATTTTTTTGTGATAACTCACTTGTAATCCATTAGACAAACAATGGGGTATTTCTTTCCATCACAAATCAAATGCTCTCTTGTGTAAATTTAAACCCAATTCCTTCAAGGCCGCTATTAAATTTTAGCATGTGATCCCCATACATATGGAACGATTAGACCGGTTGAAGGCACCATGTGAGTTGTGTAAAAGCTCCCTGTACAATGTCACATCCTTGAAGAAGGCTTCTGCTTTTCTGACACACAACCACAATTCCCCTCCACATTGAAAAAAATTACTTCTGATGCTAAATGAACAGGGTTTTTGCTCCAATGTGGATTCTGACTAATCCAGTAAAGCCACAGTGTTTTCAAAATGCTATAGAAAGTGAAGAATACCAAAGAAAATCACTCTAGTAAACTGAATGAGATCCTCTGCGTATTTGCAGAAAGCTTTATTTGAAACCATGAAATATCTTTTGGGCCCGTATTACAGACGTGTTTATACTGTAAGCCTATAATTTAATGTAGTACTGCTGAAAACTGAAATGCATTTTGAAGATTCTTTAAAAGGTGAAATGTCTTACAGGATTGTTTAAAAGATATATACACCAATAGTTTACAGAACTACAGTGCGCTAATCCCCGCAGACATCCTAGCTCAAGGCTAAAAAAATTGATTTTGTTGATAAAAGCACATTTTGCTAATCTAAGCAAATAAAATGGCTTTGAACTGTGTAAAGATCAATTGTGAATCTGTGCTATGGTCCCATTTTGGCCGTGGACAGCTGCCAAGGTAGGTGACACGTAATTGGCTGGACCATCACACAGGGTGGGGGGCGGGGGGGGGGGGGTATTGGGTTCTGTCACCTTGCCTCCCCTGGTGAGGCTTGTTGTCTGGCAGTGCTAGCTGTATGGTCCTCCAGTGTGGTTGCTGTAGCAACACAGCAGGTGGACTCTGGACAGAGAGGAAGAGGCAGCTACCATGCATTCCAGACGATGCACATGCCAGGGCGTGACCTCCTAAGTTTACAGAGGATGCTGCATTAATTTGATCGTTCTTCAATTACAATTGGACACTGGAGTTGAACTGTAAAGTAATTTAAGAAGTCCTCACGGCAGTAAAATTTGTTTCAAAACTAAAACTTGTTATATTTTTTCACAAAAGGGGTTTTAATGTTTTCCAAGTCAATGAATTGGACAATTAAAGAGAACACATTTCCAGTAGGACACCAGCACTATGAGAAATGCTGAAATTAAAACACAAAATAAACTTTAAATTCCCACCAGTAGACACCCCCCTACACCATGCAATAAACATTACACAAAACATTAATTTAGATAATGGAAAGCAAAGGTAAAAACCCAGCCACTGACTTTACTGATTAAAAACAGAGGATCATTGCCTTTATCTTTTTATAGCCTTGGGTTATGGGTTTATTGTTGCCCATTAAAGTACATTACATCCCAGTTCTGAGAAAAAAAAAAAAGGAAAGACCTTGATACACACCTGCGGAGAGACAAACAGAAGGGACTGTAATTGAGGCCGTGTGGTGTACTATGCAGGGGAGGTAACTCTCAGCTTTCACATAATGTTCGCTGCATGGCCCAAGTTCACTTCCCACTGACAGACATTTCTGCACTGCTCCACCTCGGTCCCCATGTCACTGACTCTCTCAGCTGCACTGCTCCACCTCGGTCCCCATGTCACTGACTCTCTCAGCTGCACTGCCCCACCTCGGTCCTCCTGTCACTGACTCTCTCTGCTGCACTGCTCCACCTCGGTCCCCCTGTCACTGACTCTCTCTGCAGCACTGCTCCACCTCGGTCCCCCTGTCACTGACTCTCTCTGCTGCACTGCCCCACCTCGGTCCCCTGTCTGCTCCACCTCGGTCCCCTGTCACTGACTCTCTCTGCTGCACTGCTCCACCTCGGTCCCCCTGTCACTGACTCTCTCTGCTGCACTGCCCCACCTCGGTCCCCCTGTCTGCTCCACCTCGGTCCCCCTGTCACTGACTCTCTCTGCAGCACTGCTCCACCTCGGTCCCCGTCACTGACTCTCTCAGCTGCACTGCGCAACATGCGCAGGAATATACTGTCACCTCAGCAAAAAAAAAAAACTTAAGCTACAGCAAAGTAAAATCACATCCAATTAACAGCCACTGAAAAACATCATGTGAAAATTGATTTTGCAACCATGGGGAATTGATGATTTAAATGGGGAGAGCAAAAATCAATAAGGATGTTAGAACAAGTACATTTTGCATTGTTTGGGCTGTAAGCAATGTTACAGGAATCAATGCTCTGTAAAAAAAAAGTTGAAAAATTTGACCATGAAGCTAAGCTACTGCAATTTCCATACCTTGTTATACTGAAATGAAGCTCTTGATATAAGGAAGGCAAGCTGACTGCTCTCCTCTTAAAAAAAAAAAAAGAAAAAAAACTGAGGATGGCGAGACATGAGCGTTACAGACATTGACATCTGATCACACAGTTCACACTGGGGACCACCAGGACGTCACCTGAAGCCTGTAGCTGGATGAAGGAGATAACTCCACTGCGCTCAGAACACTGAACTACAAAAGGCACATGCCATGAATACATGTGTCATTTTAATGCGTTTGATTGCCGCGCAGAGACTTTCGAAAGCGTGGCAGAACAGGAAAGGAGATTTATTCAGCTGTAAGCTGAGCTATAATACATCCGTCTGTCTTTCTCTGTGGCGCTTTGGCATGGAGGATGGGGTACGAGAAGCCGTGCCAAGTCACTGTTTAGCCGAGTTATTCATTAAGAGACAGAAACTACTACACAATAATCCGCATGGTGGATTTCCATGTCACACACACTGCAAAGGAGGGAATAGGATCCATGCATTGTGCCATAATAAAGAAACTCTTGACAGGCTGCTTCATTATACCACTGACAGACAAGAAATCGGCTTAGGCGATTTAGTAATTCCTCTGAACGCCTTGCGAAACCGCTTTCTTTTCCTGAGACGGCCAGCACTTTATGTTACTCTTAACATAGCATGTGGCTAAGGCACGTGTGACTTTTTCACACAGATATGCGAAAGAGTGTGTGTGTGTGTGTGTGTATGTGTGTGTGTGGGTGTGTGAGTGTGAGTGTGTGAGTGTGTGTGTGTATGTGTGTGTGTGTGTGTGAGGGTGTGTGTGTGTGTGAAATCACTGCTGCTGCACATTCCCACCATTTTAGGAGACACACAAACTGTTTGTGTGTATGTAATTACAAGCAATTTAGAGATATACACATGGCACATATATTTAGCATATTACTTTCCCAAGACACAAACACTTTAAATATCATTACACACACACACACACAGACACACACAGGTACATAAAGCTTGTGCATGTGTAACTGTGTAACATATGTAACTATGTCTCATTCCCGCCTGATTCTTAAAAGAAGAGTGAAATGTTTAATAGACTGAGGCCGAGTGAAAAAGAGTTGAATATGGTAGCAAAGCTCAATCTCTCATGCTGCTCTCACCTGTGGTTGCTAGGATCCAATATCAGGTGACCCAAAACTCTGTGCTCGCAGGTCTGTCCCATCTACATGCTGTTCTTCTGATGAGTCTAGCTGAACAGTGTCAGAGCTTGGCTGATCCTTTCACAGTAGTAAGGAAGAATGTACACTTTCTCAAAGTTCTTAAACGCGTTCAGAGGGTCCCTGCCGTGCCTCGGCCCCGTTCAAAAGCGTGACTCTTCTCTTCACGCAATCGCACTCATCACATGATGTGGATAAGTCACATTGCCTGACCCTGCCGCTATACATCTCAGCGGTAATGTCTGGAGCCGCAGCCCGCTGAACGAGCTCACCCCGCACCCCGGGGCTGCTAGGTCATGCGGTCTGCGGTCTGATAAGAACACCCACTGTATTCCCAAACCCCACAGAATCAATTACAAAGGAGTCACTGCACTCTGCCTCAGCTGCAGGGAGTGGCACTTTTGTGCAACACAGTTAAAAAAAAATAAATAAAAATTTAGGTGAGTGCCAGTTACCACCTTCTTCTTCAAAATGAATGGCAAGTAATCTACCAAATGCTGTCCACAGACTGTCCACAGGCCCACAGCCATTAGTGACTGAACCCGTTATTAACTGTGAAACTGATAAATATGACGCTGCAGGCGTGGACAGGCCTGAATCTCAGGTAATTAGATCAAAGCAGGAGCAGGTGACGAGAGCGACTGTTCCATTGGCTGTGGGATCCGGGGCTCGCGCTGTATTTACCACCGGCTGAGAGCCCTCAGCTGAACCGCGGGATAAAGCTCTGAGCCGCAGGTGATGTCAGCGCATCGTGAGCTAATGGCATTAGCCGCGCTGGTTACACTCATGCCAGCCTTATGTTCCCAACGGAATCCACACCTGTCAATCACCCGCTCTTTCTGCCGAGTCATTGCCCCACCCTCTCCTAGCCCGGCTCCCAACCCGCTTCCTGAAGCCCGGGCCTTCAGTGGAGAGTGAGGCAGACCATGGGGTCCCTCCTCCCATATACATAAAAAGGAAAGAGTACATTTTTGTGTGCGCTACCTTGTGGGAACATTTTAAGGTAAACTCTCATCGTAAACACTTAATAAATTATCAATAAATATGTTGTACACCAGTAAAAATTTATTGTTGATATTTATTAAACAAAATTTGTAATTCAAATTTTTTATCAAACAGCAGGACAAACTATCCAAAAATGAGGAAACTGATTACGATGTTTATAGCAGGTTTAAGATTAAGCTTGATTACCTAAATTATGATGTTTTCACCTACCACAATAATATAGATTGTAAAATGTGGAATCTAGAAATTCTCAAAATCATTCATTAACATTTATTAAATGTACTAAAACACTATTTATTTCCTTGAGGCATATTGTAATCAGTAAGTTTTATTAATAATTAATAACAGCACTTTATTATAAAGTGTTACAGGAAATGTGAAGTATTAAGTTTAAATGTTCCTTCAAATTACAGAGAAACACACACAAAGATAAACTGTGTACATATACATGTTCACAGATACACAAACATGCACAAACACCAGCTAAAAACGCAAACACACACAGGATGCAAAAGAGGAATTGTGTAGTGAGAATGTAGCCATTTGAGGGTCACTGACCTTGCGCATGCAGTCCTTCTCAACGCTGGTCCCCGTGTCCCCCTCCATGAAGGGCATAGCAAAAGAGCTCAGGTCCTGTGGAGGAAAGGAGGATCGACAGGTCAGTGTACAGCACAGCCTCCCCCCGCCAAGCCCACAGGACAGCCCGCCACGGCAACCTTCCCCCACTGGGGACATATGACATCGCTGATCAATGTCACTACAGGCCCTCACTTCTCTCCACTCTGCAGACAAGCTGACAGGGCAGCCTATACTCTAGTGGCTAAGGTACATGACTGGGACCCCTGAGGTTGGCGGCTCAAGTCCCAGCCCCAGCCCCAGCATGAACACCATTGCTGTTGGGCGCTTAACCCCACATTGCTCCCTTGGTTAGCCCTAATAAACTGTAAGTCACTTCGGAGAGTGCATATCGTACTGTGATATAATGACAGCTACCTACTTCCTATGCCTTAAGGGCAGGGGTGTCAAACTCCAGTCCTGGAGGGCCGCAGTGGTAGCTGGTTTTTGGTGTGTTTTAGCACTTAATTGATTAATTAAAATCACTGGTTGGCTAAAGAGTCCACACACCTGGTTTCCAAGGCCTGAAATGGCTGCCAATCGAAAGGAAAGAACAAAAACTCGCAGACACTGCGGCCCTCCAGGACTGGAGTTTGACACCCCTGCTTTAGGGGAAACACCAATGTCAGCATATGCTTGGTTCACCTACATGAGAGGTACACAGTCTGCCAGGGGGGGCAGCTAGAGACCAATGACACTGATGAAACCCTCAACTTTACCTATGGAGAGACTCAGGGCTCTCAGCCAATCTGGGCCTCAGGACAAAACCACTAATGGAGCGGCCATAAGACACACAGCTGCATCACAGAAATTACAGTGAGTCTGTCACTGGTGACTTTAAGCCTAAGCCAGCCAGCATATCCAGGCCCTTTTGGCCAAACCAGAGTCCTCTTTGGATGTACTGATGCTGAACAGACAAACCTAGAGCAGCCTTATAGCCTTATGAAACTGAAAAAATTTAATTTAGTCACATGACTTATGTAACGTGAACAAAGTCAATGGCTGGCCAGAAAGGGGTAATATAAGTTAATCCGCATCAGAACCGATTGTATCCTAATCACACATATATGGCTTTATGCAACTTCTTAGGCCTGTACTTTTGACTGCATAGTTCTTGCAGATTAGAACATACAGGAAGCTGTGTAGACGACGTTTTCAGCTAAAGAACTGATTTACAATATTACATTTTCAAGCGTACCGTACAAGACTATGTCAGAACAGAGCACACATGCAAAGGTACAATCAAGATCAATTCAAGGAAAATTTTAAATGATTAAGGGACCAAATTAGTTTTCTTGCAAATTTTGGATGTCGCCTGAATGCTTTTGCACCAATCCCAATACATAATACATCATGGAGCATCTATGACAAAAACCTTCAATCATCATTCATTTCAGCTCTTTGTGGATTTTAAGTATAATAAAGAGAGTGCAATTCATTTCTGCTGAGGAAATGGCATCACATGGCATTACATTCATTTAGCAGATGTTCTCCTCCATGGTAACTTACAATGTAGGAGGAAATAAGTGCATTTACCTCATTAATATGAGCGACAGAGCCCGACCTGGCTAACAACATTTCCGACAACACACAGAGAATTTGCATTTAACTTCACTGAAGCACTACTGTGTGTTAACCAGAACTCGGATGTAAAACCTGAGTATAAGCAATACATCCAGAATACACTCAAAACATAAAACCTTGAAAGTACCCTGAAGAAAATTATAATATACCAACACCTCAATCTGTAAAAAAAAAAACATGGAATTGCTACAGTTGCTACTGGGTAGAGGTGGGAAAGGAACCAAGACACAAACTTGGTCTTGGGGGGGGTGCATACAGGCACCATGACTGGGAGGTGTGGCCATGTGACCACACAGGGAGTCGGCAGACAGTCTCCCGGAGACTGCAGAATGAAAATATCTGGCCAGGATGCAGGGTTTTTAAAATGTATTGCCGGTGAGATGGAGCCGTTCCATTCGTTGCTCTGTAGGCTAGCGCTAGTGTTTTAAACTCGATGTGAACTGCAACAGGTAGCCAGAGAAATGAGATGAGGGAGGGGTGTGACATCATATATCAAAATGATGTCACAATGAGTGACATCTGAAAGGACTCCCATCCCAAAAATATGACAACCCGCTCATTTCCTCCTGTGTCTCTACATGACTTTTTAAATTAGCCACCCGTGTGTCAACTCCAGCGGACGCTAACAGGCACATACAGTGTGACAGGTGTGTAATTTAGGTCTATGATAACAGGTGTGCAATGACACTGAAAGAGCTCACCACCGCTCAATTTAACAAACACGGTCCCCCATCCACAATGTGGTGAAACGGTGGAAACCAAGAGAGCATGCTCAGATACGGAGAACGTCAACAGCTGCCAGATTTGTGCCTCAGTGTTTATCAAAACAATTCCATAACAACCAATATTCTGTGCTCTCCGTATTTAAGCAAACTTCTGAACTTATATATCAATATCATGCGTCATACGACATAACAAATCATCATAAAAACCAACACGGTGACATTCAGAAGCTCTTAATTTAATAATGTCAAGCAACAACAATACACAAACAAAATCCAGAAATTTTATCTGGACATGCAGTTCTGTTTAATATCAGGCTTATTATCCTGTTTAATAACTGGTCTGGAGGAAATCCAGAAGTCCTTTGATCAAAACAAGACCCATAAAGCTGTCAAGATATATCCATCAATGGCCATGTACTACAATTGTCTATATTATGATCTTTTTTCTAGGTCATCCACAACAGGGATATGGTTTTTTACTAGTCATATTGCTTAACCTAATAACACTGACAAACATGCACAAACATGTCATGTGACCACAGATTATGGGCTGATGTAACTGGTATATTGCATGGCCTATAATTTAATTCCTTTATGGACTGAGGCAGAAAGAATAAGCCCAACTGGGCCTTTTTAGCACCACTGTTAGTAGCCCAGTAAGTGCTATAGTTACAGAGCAGCTAACCAGCTTTCATTTTCTTCAAATGTAAATGTTACCCAAGAATATAATTTGATTCTATGATTCAAATACATAATTAATGTTGTATTTTAACATTTTTTCATGATTCTTTTTTATTTTGTGCAGGATATAGCCAAGCTTGTTACCCTGACTGGTCATACAGGATGGGACATGGTCTACTACAATATTACTGTTAAATATAATTGGCTTTGCATGTGGAACAAACTTTTTCAATCACTCAATCGCTACCTATTAAGCAAATCTGAGCCTGAGAAACACAGAGGTGGAGTAAACGTGAGGCACTATTATGTTGTTTTTCAACACTTGAAGATTTGATGTTCCTGTGTCCAACTATTTCTGGTATATAACAATATGACATTGTAGCTAATACTTGAAATTACTTTTTTAAGACACTGCAGATATACAACTAGGCATGAGATAAACAGAACATAAAACAATTCTACAAGGTGTATTCTGTCACTGAGTCACTTCACCATGTACAGACAGAACCACAGTAATCATGCAGAGTCCTTTTGTCACATTTTCAGATATGTTTCCAGGAATTATATAATATCACACCAGACCCATGTGGCTCAAACACTGAAATCTGCTGTCCTTCACTGGGGCATAAAATCAAATGAGGGCCACCAGGTGGAATAAATACCCCAGTGATGAGAAGGGGGGTTAAGCAGTGGCCAAATCTAACCCCAGCCCCACCATCCTCTTCCGCCCTTCAAACCCTAATCCCCCCCCCACTCCCCCCATCCCCCCTCCACCCCCCCCAGCTCACAGCTAACCACTGCCACATAACAGCCGCTCTGAATCACTGAACAGGCTCTTCCAATCGGCCTTCTCCACCGACCTCCATCCCATCAGCAGAACACGGTCTCCATGGCCACAACATGCCATCCCCATGAAAAATATGGGCCGTCTGACCTTGAGTTATCTACTCATCACCACGACTCCACTACACACCCCCCCCCCCAAGCCAGCCCTCACCCTCACCCCAACCCCCACACCCTCCACCCCCCCCCGCCCTGTCCTCCAGCACAACTCAAACACAGTGCTGTGAAATGCTCCCTGTTAGATTACATTACAAATTTTGGACATTAAAGACTTACTGTATGTGTATAAAGCCTGTGCTCTTTTGTTCTGACAAGAAGGGCCTTAATTTGGTTAAGATGGCCTTCAGTTAGTTAAGACCCTTCATTTGTCACGGTTACGAGAGATGGGAAGAGAATTTCCAAAAAGTGTTCAGTTAAGCTGCACAGGCCTGCTACTATGTTAGGAAACCAAAACCCAAAATCAATGCACAAGTATTTTCCATGCAACACCAATCATGGCCAAGAGCACCTGGACTCACCAAACCTCCAAGAATACATAACATGGCACCACAGAAATTCAGCAGATGTTCTTATCCAGAGTGGCTCACAACATAAAGACAAGAGCACAGACTGGGATTTAAGTCCAGAGACATCCCAATGGAGGATACTACAGCCATAGAGACCAGAAATAAGAAAACTGGGAAAAACATGGGTAAGGTTTACTTCTCTTGACTCTTGACTCCTGACTTCTCTCTGGATCTTCCGGACACAACATTCCCCCTGCCACCCATCACCTCTGCCCAGGTAAACGTGCCCCACTCCGGATTACCTTCCCTCCAAAGAGCGTAGGATCCAGGGCCCGCGTTTCACATGGCAAGCACTCCTAGAGTCACACTTGCTTGGCTGACCGATGCAAAGACACCCCGCAATGATGACAATATCGACACCCCGCGAACCAACTTGCGGTCTCGGAGGAGAGGGACTGTCTGTCGCCCCTTGGCACAGACGGGCCAGCCGAACTCATCGGTCAGGGGACGGTGTCCAAAAGGGGGGTCTCCTCCCTCCCTCCCTCCCTCATGCAATGAAAAAGGAGAACCGTGGATGGGGAAGAGTGCGGTAGGAGCGCGGTAGCAGCCGTGCGAAGCGCGAGATGGTAATGAGATCGCCCAGGAACGAACTGCTGCCTCAAGCACTTGCAAATCCTATTTGAGTGAAGGAGGAGGAGAGGGAGGGGGCAGAGGAGGAGGAGGAGGAGGGGCGGGGTTAGCAGGGGTCAGGTGGTTTCACGGGCCATGTGGATGGAGGTCACTAGGCCAGCTGTACAAACCCATATAAGTAAAGCCACTAGCCCAGGTGACTCAGCACCCACACGGCGGTGAGGGTTGGGGGGGAGGGTTATTAGCGGGGTTAAGACAGTTCAGAGAGTCATGTACCTAACACACAACAGCCAGCGAACCTCATAATGGCCCATAAGCAGGTCTCGCATTTTTTATACAATGAGCAATGAGCTGTTGACACTTTCAAACCAACGACGCAACGCCCAGCTTTGCAATAGGGACCAATCTTTCCTCGCGGTTAATCTACTACACACTAAATCACTCACACACCTTCTCTGCTCTGCTCTTCAGACAGCTTCCTTCATAACTTTACTGTGTCAACACACCCCCTCCACACACACAGACACACACACCCTCTTTCTCTCTCTCTCTTTCACACACACACACCCTCTTTCTCTCTCTCTTTCACACACACACACACACACCCTCTTTCTCTCTCTCTCTTTCACACACACACACACACATACTTCTTACACACACAGTTAAACATACACACACACACACACACACACACACACACCGCATACACACAAACAAACACACACACACACACAAACTCACACCCACACAATGTCTGGCACCTACTCAGTTCCTCTGCCATTCCTACTCTTCCCTGTGGTCATCATCACAACATTAGTGCAGTGCTAATAGGAGGAAGAGGGATAGAGAGAGAGAGGACTTACTGCAGTATTCTGTGCTCGCACGGCCACAGGTCGCCACCGCAGCCCTGAGGAGCTACACTGAGACGGGGCCCGTCTGACTGGAGCAACACATTGCATGGGCTGTGTTAGCAAGGGCTGCACTGCTGCAACAGATGGGAATGGGGGGGAGGGGGACTGTCTGAACAGGGTGTGAATGTGTGTGTGTGTCTGTAAATGACAGAAAATGAAAAATGTGGCTTTGTGTGCAAATGTGTCTGTATATGTGTGTGTGTGTGTGTGTGTGTGAGGGAGTTTGTATGTGTGTGTGTGTGCATGTGTGTGTGCCTGTAAATGAAAGAAAATGGAAAATGTGTGTGTGTGAATGTGTCTGTATGTGTGTGTTTGTGTGTAAGAAAGGGAGTCTGTATGTGTGTGTGTGTGTGTGTGTGAGGGAGTTTGTATGTGTGTGTGTGTGCATGTGTGTGTGCCTGTAAATGAAAGAAAATGGAAAATGTGTGTGTGCAAATGTGTCTGTATGTGTGTGTGTGTGTGTGAGGGAGTTTGTATGTGTGTGTGTGTGCATGTGTGTGTGCCTGTAAATGAAAGAAAATGGAAAATGTGTGTGTGTGAATGTGTCTGTATGTGTGTGTTTGTGTGTAAGAAAGGGAGTCTGTATGTGTGTGTGTGTGCACGTGTGTGTGTGTGAGGGAGTTTGTATGTGTGTGTGTGTGCACGTGTGTGTGTGCAAATATATGCTTGCAAGTTCACTTGTGTGCTAGTGAGGGAGTGAGCTTGATGTGTTGCATCTGTGTGGATCTGTGAGTGTGTGAGTGAGCTTGCAAAGACATGTGAATGAATATGTGTGTGTGCGAGCATGGAGAAAAGTGTACGTAGTGTATGTAGCCATTCTCATGCCTCCACATATCTCATATACATCACATATCTGCAGGGATGCAGGTCTCCAAATCCTGCTGCGCTTTTTCTCCCGTAACAGCAACGAGCGTGATGTTTGCTCCACGCTGTACTCAAAGCAGAGGCTTAAATGGTTGTCATGGAGCTGCAGATGACCTGATGGTATCTGGAACTGGTTTGTAAGTCAGAAAAACAGTACAGGAAGTACCGTTCCACCGTTTTAGTCAGCTGGCTTTGTCTGTTATCAGCAGTACAGCCTGAGGCCTAAACATTTACCATTGCTTAATTACTCTTGAAACAACCTGTAAGACTGATTAGCAAACATCACCCAAATTTCCAAAACTTAATTTGTGCAAAAATATAAAATCAAAACATTCTAAAAAAAATTCTAACCACATGTCATACATTCATAAAATTATGATTAAATTGTATTTTGTGTGTATCTATATGTCTGTGTATTAAATGTATCCATTACTAACTATCAAGCCGAATATAGTATTCTACACAGTATAATTTCAAGTCTATTACTTGTTTCTATGTTGCATTGTACAGCATGTTGCTGTATCAGTACGTATGACTTTTTCACAGAAGGGAGTGACGCAGCAGAGATAATTTCTATCCAAAAATGTAAAAACTGAAAGCTGAATGTTGATCACTCAGTCATGACACCCAAAGGCACACAGAAAACCTCAGGTCTGTACCAGCACTTCAGAGGGTGCCACATATTTCTGTTAAAATGAAAATGCATTTGGAGAGACTGCTGTAAAACCACAGCGCACACACACACACTCACCCACAAGCACACACACACACACACTCACGCACAAGCACTCACGCACAAGCACACACACACACACATACACACACAAACACACGCACACACATACACACACACGCACAAGCACTCACAAGCACACACACACACACACACACACACACACACACACAACTCACACGCACACACACACACACACACACACACAAGCACACACACACACACACGCACATACATACACATATATACACACGCACGCACACACACATATATACACACGCATGCACACATACATACACACACACAAACACACGCACGCACACACACACACGAACACACTCACACACACGCATACACACACGCACGCACACACACACAATCACATACGCACACACACACATACACAAACACGTGCACATACACACACACGCACGAACACAAACACATACATGCACAAGCACACATACACACACAAACATACCTACACACGTACACATGCACATACGTGCACACACACAAAGGCACACACACCCACACGCACACACATACATACACACGCACATACACACGCCGTGAACACACGCACATACATGCACAAGCACACATACACATACATACAGATGCACATATGTGCACACACATACACATACACACACAAATACACGCGCACACACACACACACTCACACACATATACACACAGTCCTGGATGAAGGCTGAGAAGACTGCATCTCAGGAGGGGTGCTAATCAGAATGGATCTGCCTGGTTCATGGCACCGACTGCAGGATTGAATTTATGAACTTCAGACAATCAGTTGCACATTCATTCCTGTTTCTAAATTGCAATTCCAGACCTGCTGGCCAGACCTGTGTGTTAAGGACCTGGGTTTGCGGAGTTGAGAGAAAGTGGAAGCAGAGTCAGAACAAGGGATTTAAGCAGGGCTTTTAAGGGATCATCAGACAAATCCTGTCATATTTCACCCATACATCACACCCTTTGTATGAACATGGTGCTGTACAATGACTCACGTATTCATAAACTGCAAACATGTCAGTGAAAGTATAAGCATTCTGCCCATTAATCAATTTTCTGAATTTCTTTTCTAAGTGCTATTACATACATTCTTGCATGCCCTATGCCTTATAGATGTGACACAGATGTCCTGTTTGCAAAGTTAATTGAGAATTGAGGCATTACTTATCCAACTAGTTAAGTGAATTCCTCCATCGCCACTCTCTGCTCCCATTTTATGAGTATTTTTCCAAGTATAATCGGGAAGTAAGCCTTGATGGAGTTGGCCTTTAAGGGTGGAATGATAGGGTGGGCTTGGGGGGGGGGGGGCTCTCTTCTCCAGAGTTTTGGCATAACTTGCAGGGAGGGGAAGAAACAGCTGTTTCCAGGGGAATACTGTAACCAAGGGCCGTCAGTGCCATGCCATCATCATCCTCTGAGTGTCTGTAAATTCAGCTCCCCGGAGCAGAGAGGTCCTGGGGGTCAGAGTTCAAAGGTCAGGAGTCAGAGGACATACAGCTACTTGACGAGTCTTGAGGGAGCTCCGTGCCCCAAAAATAGCTAATGGAGTTGTCATGTCAGGCCACTGTGCCATCAGGGGAAAACAAGTCTGAGAAAAACTGTATAATCCAGACAGAGGAAACTTACAGTGAGACTCTACAATTAATATATGTATGCCACTATAACACCATGTCTAAATAAGAATCTATAAACGCCATGCTACCTCAAGCTTCTCATTGTAGATCTTTCTAAGATCCTGGGTAATTCCCAACTGAAAACATTTTACTTGAGGTTTTCTCTGTAGATGACTCAGTTCGTTTC
Source organism: Albula glossodonta (assembly GCA_019788955.1). Taxonomy (NCBI): domain Eukaryota; kingdom Metazoa; phylum Chordata; class Actinopteri; order Albuliformes; family Albulidae; genus Albula; species Albula glossodonta. Next base: position 276,485 of record JAFBMS010000153.1, on the reverse strand, counting down.
ATGCTGATGGCAGTATGTTCTTTCTCTTTGAAACATTCTTATTTTATGAAGATCGTTAGTTATAGAAAACGAAAAGTTTGGAGACAATAAAAATGAGCAGGTTATAAAGCATGAAGCTGAAATAAATCTATACCAATTAAACATTTATAAATATATGAACTAAACTTTAGCAGAATAAGGAAGTAAAGTAAAAAAAATATAGCCGCCAGCAGCAATTAAGGGCCCAAGCCCGTCATCAGGGACATGAATACAGAACAGAGTAATAAGGTATCTGCATGTTTCTTTGACTATCCGTTTTATTTTTCCTTGCAAGGCTCTAATGCGTAATTAAGGTGCAAGGTCAAAACTGCGTCGACATGATGTCTCAACAAAAATTCTTTCCTGCAATGTTTCCGTTCTATCTGCCTGCTTTTGCTATTGGTTTGTTCAGTTCAAAACCGTTTACTACATTCAACAGCACGATTATATCAAACTTACATAACATTAGTAATTAACAATGTCACATTTGTCTGATACAATATGTACAACCGCATGACGCTGTTTTACACATATGATTTCACGTTCACAGCCTATCATTCGATAATCCATAGTATATATTTCATTAAACACAAAAACGCTACTCACAGCTACTACTCTGTCCATCTTCGATTTTACTTTAAAGATATGTGCATGAGTAATTCAAGTGTAAGGTTACGTCATATATACCTGCATAACGTTAATTTATGTATTTACTACCACCTTTTGGACATACATTGTATGGCAATTGCCATTGCGAAAAAGAAGGGATGACGATAACTTGGCGTGCTGAAAATTATACCCTACCTGTTGTTGGTCAAACCTATTTAAAGTGGTAGTCAAAGCTTATCCAACCTGAAACTTTTTTGATCGTCATGTCATGTACCATTACTTAATGTGATGCTACATTATTTTACAATTAGTTTGCCTGAAAACATTAACTTAACAAAGGTATTTAACCGTTACCTTTGGCTAGTTGCCATGTCATAAGCAGGATAATGCTTATGATCCCACAGGTGCACTAAACGAATATCAACATTACATTTGTCTGTGCTGTTAAAACGATGTCATTACGACACGCTGTCATTTTAGTTAGCTTATAGCTACAGCCTGAATTGTTCGAAAAACCAACGGCAATTATCGTTTAGCACAAATAACACTACAAATACTGTATTTGCAAACTCCTCTGCAAGTTTCCTGTAAAACGGCAATGCATCGCTTCCATTGAAAAGTAGACCAATAGTTGCGTTTTAGGCATCATACCTTTCTGTATGTATGCACTGCAATACTTAATGAGGCACACCTTCACTTTAGCTGAACACATCGGCAGGAGACTTACACATAAAATGGCAACGACATGATCTCTTCTCAACAAAAATTCTTTCTCGCAATAATTCCGTTCCATCTCCCATCGTTTGTCATACGTTCGTTCAATTTTCAGCATTCAACACCATTTACGCGACTCAGTACTACGGTTATATCAAATGTACATAATCTTGTGAAACAAAACAGTAATTCACAATGTCAGACTTGTCTGATGCAACATGTACAACAGCATGACGCTGCTTTTAACAAATGATTTCACATTCACTACCTAGCTTCTTAACATGCTGCAATTAACAAAATGGTGAATGAGATTATGACGCAGTTGACTCAAATCTACTATACCCTGCTATTCCGTTACATTTCACCATTTACACGCATTCTAAATCCAAAACAACACGACTTCCCGCTGCATACTGTCATTCTATAATCGAAAATATCTATTTCATCAAACACAAAAACGGTACTCACCTCTAACTCTCTTCTCGCCTACCTCTTCTCTTTAAAGATGTGCGCATGCGTAATTTGGACGAAAATTGTATGGCACTTACCATGTCGAAAAAGGAGTGTTGATGTGAACTTTGTGTTGTACATTATACTCTACCTGTTGCAGGTCAGACATACTTAAACTGGTTGTCTCAGCTTATCCGGCATGAAAGTTTCAACAACAGAATTGACTTGCAGAACTTACGTGTATTTAATGCTATTTATTTACACGATGCAGACACATAACTAAATGTGATAGTACATAGTTATGTCCACTAGATGGAGTACATGTCCATTATTTTCTGTATGTGACGCTCTGCCAATTAATTTGTAGATACAGTGATACCTTGACTTACCAACGATACCGAGATAGGAGCCGTCGCTTGGTCGATTTTTTGCTTTAAGATGAGAGCCAAGATCTGAGGTAAAAGCCAGCGAGCTGACGCCACCCACCGCTAGTAGCCCAGTGAGTGTTCAGTTCACCCAGTTATCTTGCCGTGCAAGCATCTCTGTTGTATCGCTGTTGCTTTTGTTTTCGCATTTTGTTTATTTGGGAACATTTCTTAGTTTTAACCATGGGTCCTAAAAAAGTGAGTGCCAAGGGCAGTGTTATTTTTCCTCATGCAGACTGCTGAAAGATTGTGAGCATTATCTGATAGTACTAGCGCAGAGGTAAAAGGTGTTATAAATCCCATTTAAAGCATTTCTTCTAAACCATTTAGAAGTACAAACTTCTCCTTCACAAACTTTGTAAGGACTGGTACAAGCATACTATATACCAGTTTTCTTGTCAATCAGACTTGTGGTTCATGAGAAGAAGATTTTTCAGTATAATTTCTTTATAGTAAAAAATGGCCAAAAATGTGGGATATTGAATGGTCTGTTGCAACCATGTTTTTGATCCGATTATGTTAAAATTTGGTGCACATCTATGTCACACGACTGTTTTGGGACATACCAAATTTCATTATGTTATGGCCTCAGAAATTTTGGAAATTCAACGGTTTGTTATAGCGCCCCCTTCAGGTACTTTTATGTAAAAATTTTAGTGAAGGTGTAGCATTGTGTACTTTACTTGCCTGCTAAATATCATTATGAGCAACAAAACTCTGAATGACTTATAGCCATTTTTTCCCAGAAAATGGCAGAACGCTGAACATGGTACAGCACCACACAGATTAATTTGCATGGAGCAGGGTGGCTATTTGACATAGGAACTTGCCCTTCACAAACTTTGTAGGGATTAGTACTAGCATGCTACCTACATAATTTCATGTCAATCAGACTCACGGTTCATGAGAAGAACATTTTTAAGTATTATTTTTTTGGATTTAAAAATGCTGAATATTCAAATGTTTGTGGCAACCATATTATTTATCCGATCTTCTTCAAATTTGGTATATGTCCACACTGGAGCATTGTCTTGAGTCACACCAATTTCACAACCAGTTTCATATTGATTTGTTACAAAATGGCTATAATAGCCTAATTTGCATATTTCATTCATTATGATGAATTATGGCACTGATTATGGAATTTATTTTCCCTATATATTTCCATTATATTAATGGAAAAGCCCCATGATGACTAAAACTCAAAAGGTGGCAATTCCAACCCTGATCAAAAACAAAATGGTTTCTTTGATTTGCTCCATTCCAACCCTTCAGTACATAGACTTAACAATTATTAGCCTTGTATAATGCAAATGGCTATCTGCTGGAGCTGGAGGAGGAAACGTTTTACCAGTCAGACTCAGTATTCAGACTCGGCCAAGAGCTTGCGAGGAACAAAAAGGAGAAACAGCGGAGGTACTGCAGGACCAGCGTTTGCCTTCCCCTGGATTAGACCATAAAAGTAATTGCATATGGACGACACAGATGGAAGGCAAGGCGAACAACCCATCTGAACACTGAAGATGACTAAACAAATACAGAAATACCCCCACTAGAAGACTGTGGTTTTCATGGGAGCTTTACATGAGAATAAACACCTTTTCAACACGCGTCCTGCCAAATTCCTTTCCTTTGGTTGCACAAGAATATTACATTCTGACTTCATCACAGTTCATTTTCTCCAGAAACCTCCTTATGTCCCCCCCACCTTATGCCTATTCAGCTCCCCTTCAAACCCATTGGCCTGGGCACGAGTTTCTGTGCTGATGTCACTCTTTCTTCGTCTCTCTTCCAGCCAAAATCGTTCGTCCTTTGGGAGAAGCAAAGGCCCCGTTCCAGCTTCTTGCTTACCGATTGGAGGGAACCATTTGGAAGGGCAACCGCTTTCAGTTCACAATCACTTACTCTCTATATAGCCTGTAAGCCAGAGAACGGCCTTTTCTCAAAGACTTTTAATGCTTTAATTGGCCATTCACCCGAGGCCTTTGGTTCCTCACCCATTGAAATCAACTATGAACCCAAAGAGGGAACAGGATTTTTTTTCAGTAGACGCACTCAAATGACCTCACCGTTTTTAAATTCTGCTACCGACGAGGCTAGTCGTGAATAAAATGAATACGCTTCCTGCAAGTTATGACGCTTACATAATTAATTTTACATATAGGCATTTAGCAGATGCTCTTATGCAGAGTGACTTGCAGTTTGCATATCCACACATTACCCACTTGTAAAGCTGGATATTTATGGAAGTAATTTGGGTTAAGTACTTTGCTCAAGGGTACAACAGCAGTACCTTACAGTGAATCAAAGTCACAGGCTTTGTATTCGTTCATACACTCATCATAAAGTTAAAAGTTCCTCACTCTGTCATAGCTACTACAAACTGAATATGACCACTTTATATTTCAGTGACTGAATCATTGATTTATTTTATTTTATTTTATTTTTTTTTTACACACAAAGCTTTACATGAAGTTTAGTTTATTCATCCAGGATATGAGACACTTTCATGTTGCCATAGCAGTATGTGTTCTTCCTCGTCATTAAGTTTCAGTACATTAGTTTAACGGACACTCATCAGAAGTGGCTTATCAAGTGAGAGAATATGAATGCATTCATTACATGAGAAATATGCCAGGCCCGGCTAACCATGGTTAAAGACTGAAGCACTAATCACTACAGCACCAATCCAAGTTAGCAACACTACTCTAAGCTTCAATACAAATATCAAAGAAAAACCTAATGAATATGTTACAAAACCCAACAAAAGCATTTAGCTTGCCATTATTTTCCCTCCACAATTTCTGTCTTATTGTGGCGGCCATGGGTCTTTATCAGTGATTTTCAGTCCCTCCTAACTGCTCTTTATTGTGTGATTGAGGTCATATCCTGGTCTGTTCTGATTGGTCTGTTAACCCCCTTCTCTCAGCTTCTCAATAGACACCATTGTGACATCATCACAAGAGGGACATAAGACTGTCATCACTTAAGATGATGACTAATCTCTTCAGGCACAAAGTGTGCAGACAGTAGAACTGGGGCCGCTGACCTTGTGAAGCATGTTCTCAAAAAAAAAAAAAAGTGTGAGTGTCTGATTTATTATGTCTTAAAAGCATTTCACTACCCTGGTCCTGACAGCAAATTGAACACTCTGGTTTTAGGTGTTACTGTTTCTCATGGTATAAGTTTGACTGACTGAATGTGCTGCTGGATGGACCCTCCGACACCGTCACACAATTATCCCCTTAAAGTCAAGGAGGAGAGATATTTGCTGTCAGAAGTGTGATTGTGCCAACAGAGGTGTGAGAATAATGAGCTGATCTGTATGAATATTTCACACTCACACACAGACGCATATGGACACGTACACACACACGCACACACACACGCACATGCACACACATACATACACACATATACGAACACACATACACACAAACCACAAGTTTGTTTAATGACGTGCCTACCATTCCCAAATTAGTATTCAATTAACAGCTCAATCAATACTAACCAATTAAGAGCTCAGCTAGACTGCCTTTCAGTACAGTAAACACAGCGCTCAGGCCAGGACTGAGAAGCACAGATAAATTACGATCCAGGCGAATCATATCAAATACAATTTCATATTTGTCATGTGAAAAAGGGGAATTTTTTAACAACAAAACTCCCTGTTTTACAAAATGAAAAAAACCAATGTCTCATTTCCATTTGGCAGAAACAGAATACCTGCCCTGAAGAAGTCTTCTATATGCTTTAGCACAGATGTTAAAAAACTGCACAACTCTGCGCCTCCAAATAGCTACACTGACACACACACACACACACACACACACACACACACACACACAACCACATGTATGTACGCACAATACATGTCTGACTTAAAAAATGGAGGTCATTCAGCAACCTCCAAGATAGAAAAAAAATGAACTGTATCTAAAATCTTAACAACTATGAAGCACACCATAATGAGGGATTGCCAGCTTCACTCCATATCAGGAGTTTGCAGGGCATCCGTTTCACCAATCCAGTGCTGTTCTCTCCTCCCCGATGTGATAGCATCTCTCACTATCCAGAGACACAGTGCAAAGAAGGATCTCCTGATCTTCTCAATCACCATAACTCACAGAAACTGCAGAGTTGTGCTACCAAAGGCCAGCAGCTCAGCGGGAAATTCAATCTTAAAAAAAAAAAAAATCCACTTGCTGACCAATGACGTGGCAGCAGGTTTGATGCTCGGCTGAAATGACCAATGACGCAGCAGCAGGTGTTTGATGCTCAGTTGAAATGACCAATGACATGGCGGGAGGTTTGATGGTAGGCCAATGTGTCAAAGTAGTGCCCTTTCTCACTGGGCTTCAAAAACACAGAGCAAACCCAGCCAAAGACCTGACAACACACTATGAATCAGCGTCTGAGCTCAAAACAAAAGTTTCCAGAAAAGTCCCCGGGAAACCCAGCCCACTGAAATGAACTGATGTGCAGTACATTGATTAAAGACTTATTCTGTCAGTACTCCGTGCAGTGTAATTTGCATTCTGCCTCTGCATCCTTGCTTAGCCAACTTTACATCATATTACTGTCTACATCCATGCTGGGCTTTGATACCCTCTCGTTGCTTTGTCAGCAAATCATTGGCTGCATTCATTCGGTATTACTGATGCACTTCCTGTTTCATCACTGACCAAACCTTCATATATTTGACCTAGGTCTGATGCAAGGGGTTATGCAGAGGTAAAAAGTAAAAACCTCACTTAATTTTTCCATTTGAATTTATAACCTAACATCACCTTTACATTTTAGACATGTAGCACATGCCCTTACCCAAAGCTCCTTACAGTTAAGTGTTCATGATTTTCTGAGCGATTCAGGTAATTTTCCCAAGATTACAACAGCGGGGGGCCCGCCTCTGAATAAAACCTGTAACCGCCAAGTACCGACCCCAGCTCCCCAACCATTGAACTATAAGGCCACTGAAATTACTGCTGAATCCAGCCCTTGGTTGCCCTCCCACAGTTTATAAAAAGCATGAGGACTGGCAAAGTGAAGTCTGAGTGGCTGCAGAGTCTGAAATATCACAGGGGAGTGATGGGTGATGAGGTCTAGACTGTGGCCCAAACCACGGAGCTGAACAGGACGAATACCATCACAAATATCGACCTATAACAGCGTGCTTGACCCTTCCAGATTCACCTCACAATGGGTAGATCCAACTCAACTGATTATAAATGATTATCATCATGTGGCAATTTATAGCCCTCAAACATGTTTACAGTGCTTAGTTTAATAAGTACCAAGAAAAAAAAAACCTTTTCGCTGCCCTCTTTAAAATGTAATGTTTCAGCTGAATTCGCCGAAAGGCAGGACTGATGTTATATCCTCTGAGAGAGTAACTTGTCAGAATGTGTTAAGCTGTGTGGGAGTTACTGTACTGTCAGCTGCGCGATCGCAACCATTAAACCTGGATCTCTGCCAAAATTAAACAAAAGAAAAAGAAAAAAAAAATCTGCTATTGAGGATGAACATCTCCTGGCAAAACCACAATAGGGTCAACAGAGATGTGGTTAAATCGGTATTAGCAACGAGTGCTAGAATGGCAACCCACACCATGTGGCTGTTCTCGATATCAGCATGGAATTCCCCGCGAACTATTTTCCATCTATACCCCTCTTGTTCTATGGACTGAAATCAATCTGAAATATCTTCAGTAGTTCACCTTGTGAAACCCTTTTTATGAATTTTAAAAAAACCCCAATTAAATCCCCACTTTGTTTGCAGGCCTGCAATCCAGATTTCATAACACTGTGATAGGATGGGCCAGGGCACAATCCACTTCCCATGATTCCTATGCAAAAGTGAGGGCTTGCAAGACTGATGGCCTATATATGAGAGGTGCAGGATTCTGAGAAAACAGCGCTGTTAGAATTATGTCATGTCAAATTTACGGTTTTACTCTATGCAGTTCAAGGTTGTGTAACTGGAGGAAGACAGTAATGAAATAAACAACATCAAAAATATACATTCTTTAAATCACAAAAGGCGTGGTTTTTTTCATTCAAAAAGAGGTAATATAAAAGACCTGCCACTGCATCCGAAGAGCAATAAAACACATTCACTCCAACAGCTTTGTGTTCTGAGAAAAAACAAAACAACACAATTTTCTCGACTACCTGTAGAGGAACTGATAACACTCAGCCAGCTCTAAATCACCTATAAAGCAATAAAGTTGCTCACATGGGTATTGAGAGGGATGGAGAACACTGCTGAGCAGATTCATTACCTCTGGCATGCGGCCATTGGCCATATATTAATGTGTGAAGCCATTATCGCCTGTATAATAAACACAGAAACCAAAACAAGAGGACCTCATGCGATACTATAACTTATCAGAGCTGTAAAATCATAGCACCTCTTAGGTTTGCCTGCAGCATAAGGACCAAAATGTGACATTCACAAAAAATTTCACGACTACAGTTTTGCGTTCACCTTACACAGAATTGTGTGGGCACATTCTTTCACAGGGGCTGCACTCATCTACTGTTACATTGCCATTGTATGGAACCAATACCTGGGCAGTCAACTACAAACACACCTTGACAATGCACACTTGGCTTTCAGTATAGGATGCTGGCAATATGCTTACTTACCATTTCAGTCAGGATGGCACTAGTCTTTTCATTAAAGCCAGCCAAATCAGTTTAGAAAGCGGAATAATTGTATCCAGAGGACCATGGGCTCAACTGGTTAACGCTGGGAGCTCTTAGGTCAATCACAGTCAACTATACCAGTAAACAAAACAAAAAAAAAAAACAGTAGATCTTCTGGATTTTTCCCCCTACATAATCTGGACTGAATTCAAGGCAGTTAAATGTCGCATGGAGGTGAATTGCATCTTCTTCATTGGTGAAAATCGACAGAGGAAGTTTTGAAATACCTTCCTGTGGACAAGCTGGGACCACATACCTTACACACAGGTGTTAAAGTATCACAGAACTGTGGAAAAAACCATGGTGGGTGAAAAGAATAAAAAACCTCTGATGAAATAAACATGCATTCTTTGACAGTTTAGAAGATTAGTCACATTAAATGCGTCAGAAAATAATATGCAAGAAAACATGCACCACCTTAGCTAAACATACCTGTCTTAGCTAAGCTGCATCTCCCGTGAAACACCTGTACAGCTGGAGCAGTTTGAGCCCATTTCAAACCATACAGGTTGTTTGGGCTACTTATGGGTTTATGATAATGAATGGATTAACAAAACACATAACTAGCAATAGCTGGGAGTGGATATAGATTATTCCTCAAGGCCTTGCTATTTGTCATCAGAACACAGTGGAGCTATTGAAAGGATCGGCTCTGCAGCCCAAACAAAAAACACACAGATTACTCTGCACATCCAAACGCGGACAAACAGACAAGCCCTCATTCCTACGATTCCAAAGATGTTTTTTCTTTTTTTTTTTTTTTTTAACCAAATACAGTTGTCCCTTTTTTCAAAGAAAGACATACCTGTGCACTCTCTCCTTTCATTCTTCATTCAGTTAAAACGGACGGATGGGTGGAAACACGGACAGACCCACGGTGCATGTTGTGGGTTTTTTGTTGTGCGGTTTTCTCTATTGTACTTTGCGCTGGGTCCCTGTGAACGGCTCAGCCAAAGGTCAACGCCAGGGAAGGGATTACACACACCTATTGATAAACACAGTCAGCGAAGGGATTACACACGCCTATTGATAAACACAGACAGCACCATAAACGCAACGTGGCTGCATTTTCCCCAACCTGCCACAGCAACAAAGGGCCAGAGATTACGCCCCCCAACCCGCCTGAGGAGCAGCGAGCCTGGGGCACAGACCGCATGAGCAAGTCCCCAGCAAACACCCACCTACCACTGTAAACCCAAGGGGAAGCAGTAATCAAAATAAACACAATTTTAATTGAGAAAGGCTCTCACCTAACCAGAACAAGATAACTAAGAGCCATGCTAACCTTTCTCATGCAACCTGCTGAATCGTAGCAGAGCTGGGCTGGACGGTGCTTCGATGGAAGACCTCCTTGGATGACAATGTTGCTGTTGGAAGGGGTTTTCTTACGCCACCAGGGGGCACTCTGCCCTCTGGACCAAATAAAACTCCCACTGATGGGGATACTGTGCTGGAGAAGGTACCATTCATTGAATGAGATGGTGAACTGATGTCCTGACTAGACTTCCCATGGTACTTTCTGAAGAATTTGGGGTTATTAAACTAGGCTTCCTGGTCATCTTCCTGGTCATCTTCCACCAAAAAAGGAGAGGCAGGTTGAGCAAGACAGGGATATTATATTGAGGTTATGGCTCATCATGACATAGACATGATGACATAGACAACATGACCATAGACATTCCTCTCGCCGAGTGACACTCATTCCAGGGCCCCAAGGTTATGCCGGTTTACATTGTTACTCAGCTCTTAATGACCAATTAACAGGTAATTAATTAATAGTTCATTACACATGTAACTCACCTCACCCTGGTTTCTTTGGTCTGAATTTATTGTTGAATTTCAGGTGAAAAGTGAGTATCTCATTGCCATAGCACATATTATATAGGAGAGTAGGGCTATTAATTTTCATACTGGCCACATAATCATTTGACAGTGTGCTAATGTATGGTGCTACTACAAATGAGATAAACAAAATACTGAGTGAGGTACGCTACCTGAAAAAGACACAAGCTGGTGGATTTTAGGGTTTTCACCGGAGGACAGACCATTAGAGGCAACTTTTGCTTGTTTGAGAAAAACCAGCTGACATCTTGAGATGATAGAATGTACCTTTTGTAACTTTTTTCCCCTAAATTACAGGTTTTGTGATGAATGTATACACTGTGATGATTTTAGGGTCTCACGACTGTAAATTAAAATGCTAAATACATACCCAGAGCACAAACAATACAATCAAAATGAGCCCTAATGAGACAAACACAAAACCATAAAAAGGCCCATAACCAAGACCACAGAATGTCGTAACAGCAGCCTGTGCACAAACATGGAATAGCTGGAGGTGGGAAAGGAACCAAGATGCAGTTTGAAGAAGTGTCTTCAGGCCTCTGGTGGAAGGTAGGCAATGAATCTGTTGTCCTGACCACAGTGGAAAGTTTGTTCCACTATTTGGGGGTGGGGGGGTCAGTAAAGACACGCAGCATGAGTGGTGTGGGGTAAAACTATGCAGGGAGGGGGCAGTCAGTCACCTGGATAGTAAAGTCGACCCTCTGTATCCGCGGGTTCCGCATCTGTGGATTCAACCATCCACGGATCGAAAGTATTCAAAAAAAAAAAAAAAAATCCAGAAAGTTCCAAAAAGCAAAACTTGAATTTTCTTGTCATAATTCCCCACACAATACAATATTACAACTATTATCAACATATCATTTACATTGTATTAGATATTATAAGTAATCTAGAGATGATTTAAAGTACAGGGGGTTCTCGACTCACGAACGAGTTCCGTTCCTACGACGTGTCGTAAGCCGATTTTCCAATTTATACCTAAATTATACCTCAGTTAACACCTTAAGTCACTCACACTGTACACACAACACATGAAGGACATATAAAATACAGTAATTAAATGAAACAGTAATAAAAAAAAGAGAGAACAATTCCTTACCTTTATTTCTGTGGTCGTATTTATGAACCAAACCACATAGGTCGAAACTACATTTTTTAAGTAATTTATGGGAGTGCGTCGTAACCCGAGGACCTCCTGTATATGGGAGGATGTGCATAGGCTATATGCAAATACTACGCCAAGGGACCTGAGCATCCGGATTTTGGTATCCATTGGGGGTCCTGGAACAAATCCCACTGTGGATAGTGATGGACAACTGTATATTATACGCTGAATAAAATGTACGTATTATCTGTATAATTTCTATACGGATCCCCTATGCTGGGAACCCCTATGAATTCTGCTTAGGGTCCTGGAAACCTCAGACTCCACACAATGAGATAGTAAAAAAGGTATGAACTGAACATGGTGGTTGACAGACATGCTGCTGTTACAGACATTGTGCTTATGTGAACAACAGAGAAGACACAGAACCACTGAGCTGCATTCAGTTCAAGGTAGCATTTGTGGATGTTGTCAGTCAGCCACACACACACACACACACAAATCAATTTACTGCTCTCCCAGGCTAACAGGAGGTTATGTTGCTTGAGCGTGCATTCTTCCGAGATTGCTTAGTCACTGTCAGCCACACTGGCATGGGCTGCCAGTTTAGTTTTTAGATGTGTGAAAATTTAAACCGCTTGCTGACATTTACGGTTCAATTTCAAGGAAAAAGGATGTTATAGACCGATTGGTATATGGGCTGAGTGGCAGAAAAGCGTGCTTGTATGTTGAAGCTGCTCTACCAGCACCTAATAGCGATCCCTCCCACGTACAGCTACACACCAATGCCAAACACGCAGAGCTACAATGCACTGGATGTACTACACTTACGTCCAAGATGTAATTGGATATCATTCTATATACCAGAAGGCCAAATTCAGTCCTGGGGGGGCAGTGTGTGTGCCTGTTTTTGTTTCTACCAATTATCCTGGCCCAGTTAGCTAATTAGCCACATGCAACATTGCCGATTCACTCACTGCTAAAACATTTATTATGTGGACTTGAGAACAGTCGTTGGCGGTTAATCATGAACTTATGAAGAAATTAAGCTGAAGTGTCAGATCACACAAACGATTGGTGCTAATTGTATAATAAAAAGCAGAAGCTGGCCTGAAATTAAGGAGGCAGACAGGGCCCTCCTCGGCCACCCCTGCACTGTGCAGTATCCAGATGGCTGGTCTAAGGGCCAGATACTGCAGGCAGAGAGCCTGAGAAACACAGAGACACAATTTTCAATTTGCTGCCAACAGCAATTTAATACAAATAATACAATATTTAAACCCAAGGCAGTCTAGAGCAGGTGTATTCTCCATGTTCATATGATATTACAGATGTAAATAGACAAAAACAGGATATTGGGGGGTCATGCTATGAGAATTATGGGAATGATTTGAGCCATTATTTGAGCATTCATTGCTTAATGTTCACATTCATTATCGTAATAAACTGAGGAAACATATGCAAATAAAAGCTTAGGACAAGATAATTAACAGTAACGCCTACACACATTTTATGTAAACTCCTGAGTAATGTGACAAACAAACACATATTTACTGTGACAGAGAATAAGCCGTACATATACATGATGGTAAGATTGTCAGTAAGGCTAGCACTGGGCTAAATACAGACAGCTATAATACTCAAAAGAAAGGCTTAATGTCATTTTCCCCATTAATGGCACTATATCAAAGAGCTGAGGAAGTAAAACTGAAACGGCTCCTTCTGTAAAAGCACTTTGTCATGATTCCCAAACCTCCATAAGGGGGTTTATGATCTTAATGCCCTGAAACTTTGACCTGGTTCCTTAGAATGTCCTGCCACTGAAGGAAGCTCACCTGCTCACCTTATGTTGGTGAATGTTCCACCATGAGTCCTTGGCACTACAGCTGTCAATCCTACTTACGGACAACCTTCAGGACAGAGACTGCTGGCAAATCCTACTCCTGTAGCCTTGGGTCTGTGGAGCTAAAGAGCGTACTCGTTTTTGTTTTAACCTCAAAACCACCAAGTCAGTTCAGACCATAGAAACCAGGTGAGCATAGTGATAACTGTTTAATAGACTGTACTGATAAATTGATTAGGTACTGATTGATTAAAACCAGCACACTTTGTAGCTCTCCTGGAGTGGGCTTGGCTACCCTTCATACAGCACCACTCAGCCAGACATAGAGGAGGACAGATAGAGTAGAGGAGAATTATTTCCCATGAATGCATCCATGGAAACAGGGAGGGGCAGTTATAGTTTCCACTAGCATGTGCAGTTTTCCTTTACAGCTTAAACTTCATGCGTCATCAAAAATAAAGGGCGAAATCAATGGCCTCCACCGGAGCTCCACCGAAGGATGACGCGGACGCCTCCACTGTGCCTTCTCTCCATTTCAGCCCCTGATCTCGATATTGTGACAAGAGAGGGAAAGCGGGCAAGAGAGAGAGAGAGAGAGAGAGAGAGAGAGAGAGAGAGAGAGAGAGAGAGAGAGAGAGAGAGAGAGAGAGAGAGAGAGAGAGAGAGAGAGAGAGAGAGAGTGAGGGAGAGAGAGGGATCCCACACAACACAGTAGGAGATGAGCTCTGGTTTGTCACTGAGGACATAAATCCAGCTTTTCACAGCATTCCCCCGCTGGCCCTGCCTTTAAAGCCATTTCTCCCACAAAGTGCATTTTATTCCACGGTACTGAGTGACTACACCGAAACACATATGATGGAGGAGGGTAGCAGCATAGAATAATGGTTAAGGAGCTGGGCCAATAACCATTAGGTTGCAGGTTCAAATCCCTTGCAGAGCAACTGTTATAATACCCCTGAGTAAAGTACTTATTCCAAATCATTGCAGTAAAATATCCAACTATAAAAAAAGAGGTGTGTAAGTGTTCTGGGTAAGGGCATCTGCTACATGCCTGCAATATAATGGCAAAACAGCTTTGTGTTCACCCTGTATCAGGTCTCTGCACACCTGTATGATTTTGTCAGACCACATCACCGACATGTTTCAAACATCATTCTGTCTTTGAGAACCTATGAAAAGCGTTGAATTGCAACGTGACTTCATTTAGTATTGATGAACGGCGTCGGGGCAATGCAAGAGTGCTTGTACATGTGTTGCTTTTCTTGTCAGTTCCTTGTTTTTCTACTCACTCTAATGTGGATTGCTTTAGATATGCATTTGTATACATCTTAAATCTCAATGTCAAACACTGACAACCTCCTATCAGTGACATCCCGAGGGGGAACATTCTCATTGGAGGCTACGAAGTCGCGCAGTGCAAGCCAGAGGCAGCTCAGGGCCGATAATCTATCCTCAAAACATTCCTTCATAACAGAGGTCAAACGAAGACAAAGTGATGAAGGGCTGGAGGCTCCGCCCACCCACCCGCTAGCAACTCCACCCACCCACCAGCTAGCTATTCTATTGGTTCTCTGGGCCCTGGCCCTGGCCCTTGCCATGGATTTGCAAGCTCATGAAAAAGCTTGCACAATTCACGGATGTTGACTATCTACACTGTGAGTCATGTATCTGGGCAGGCCTCAAGCAGACCGACTGAAATCACATGGGGGAGGGGGGAGGGGAGTGGGTCAAAATCAAAAAAATCAGAATCCTGATTCATCTCATATTTTGACATCATAGCGAGGGTCTTTGTTAACAAAGACGGCCCCTGTTAACAAAAGCATGATTCAGGAAAGAGAGAGAGAACAACACAGCGTACACATCAAGGAGCAGAGCAGAGGATAGATTTCATTGCCCTTCGGCAATTTCCTGTATTTCCCCTCTAATAAATATGCACACTGCTCGTGTGTCTGTTTAATTGACTGCTTGTTGACAGACTGCCCGGCCCATCACAGCACAGCAGCAGCAGAGAGCAAATGGAGCTGCGGTTAGGACACTGTACTCATGACCAGAGGGGTGGTGCAACAAAAAGGCCTCTGGGATGGATCTGACGCTGGCGTCTCTGCCTCTGTCATGGCTACAGCATCACACATCACAGATGGCCTTGCTGTTACTGCTACCACTGTCTGTGGCCTTTAGACAATAATAAAAACCCTATAAAAAAAACATGCATTCAAATTATGCATTGAAAAAAAATTCAAATGGATAAATATGCAGAGAAGATATCCACTCATTTTCTTGAATTAGCACTGTAAGGAGCCTGATGTCGCTTTAACCTGCTCTGAGCCTGCTTTCATCCTGCCGGCGTCTGGACACTGTTCAGCTGACATGTTTAAAGCCTCGTTCTGCCTTTGCAGAACCAGGAGAAATGATATGCTGTGGATGAGCCACTTGAAGTATAGCGATACTGCAAAAATCAAAAAATGTGTCATAACCCCTCTAACGTTTAGCAATGAGATTATATAAGGGGGATGCTTTTCTGTACATAATGAATGAAGGTGTCAAGCAGCTGGGAGAAAATGCTTGTCTTTACCCCACACATAAAGCATGACTCAGACCGTGACTCATGTTCAGCGCCAGTGTGCTGAATACCGATTTATAGAGAAGGGAGTGAGAGAAAGACCGCAACTAGATATTCAGGAAAAGCCAATCAAACCAAACCATTTCCCCCACATCGACCATCAGCTCCATTTTGTTGTCTAGCAGAGTGCCAGATGCAAGAATAAAAATGCTACTTAAATATTTAAAAAATTGCAGTGTAATGTCAGATACACGTAGATAAATAACAAACAGTTCTTCAGTTAGATTACGCGGTGAAATGATGGATGAACAGTCTGGTTGCTTTCTAAATTTATTTTCAGTTTATCAAGTTCAGAAAGTGGCAAATGCCCTATCAATATTTGACGGGTAGTAGCAGGTCATCTTCAATAACGAATATCACAATGCTCTTCGAGCAACGGATAGCTCAGAGAGTTAAGTGTTAAAAACATCTAACGCTACCTGCCCTGCAGCGAAGCATCTAGCAACAAATGTTACCTCAACCCCGCCCACATACCCTTCGAACAACTTCAGTTTGCAAAGCATGGGCCGATGAACACTAAAATATTGTGTATCGGCAATACTCCCATGCAAACCGTATACCATTTTCAGATAAAAATTTGGCTAACTTACTGGCATGTTCAGTCGGAGTGACCTCTTCTTCTTGGAATTCTTCTTCTTTACATCTTTCTTCTTGGTGGTGTCCGCCGCTGTACTACCCATGATCTGATCGGTTTGAGTGCGTTTGCTTCCTCTGCAGAAAACGCAAGTGATCCTTGTTTTGCTTGCGCCCACGAACAAGAGTCTTAGCTTGAAGTCGAGTCACACCAGCGTGGGGCAGCGAGTTTACAAATTGAGAGTACACTCGATGTCAGCGAAGCTCCTGCAACTGTTCCATTCTTCAGATCTAGGCATCAATTTCGCTTGACTAAATACATCCGCATTCACTCTGTCTGAAAACACACAGTCACTGTATGCGACTGGTTGATTGATTGATTGATTGTTTGCTCAAATGAAGCTCATGAAATAATTACACTTCGACAAAAATATCCTCTGAGTGCTTGCAAGTACACACTCACCTTTTGGGTAAATTACAGGACGTTTTCGAACTGTGCGCAAATCCGAGCAACACAGAAACGAAATTGACGTTTGTCCTGCTTGAGGAAGTTTAAACCGACTGTGAGACGCGTTTTAGCCCTCGCAGAGATTCGGAAGCAGGTTGAACAAACATCACGGAAGGGAATGTGCGCGCACACGCTTACAGCGCGTAAATGCCAGCAGGCTCTCAGCGGTCGTATCTGGAACCATGCCAGCGAATGCGTCGGTGAGCAGTGTTTATACGGTAGCCTACAACTTCGTCACATGGCAGTGTTTATATTGTGACGGCGACATCGCTACGCACGATTTTTTTTTTTTTAACTTATATTAGATTCCATTGTACAGTACAACGGAAACTGAAAAGCAAAAATCGGATGAAATATAAATACTGTTTATGTCGAAACGCACAGCCAACTTACGGTTGGCAAATCCTTGTTGCACAAGTGCTACTGCCAGTACTTAGGAACTAGAAACACCAGTAACACGAACGTAATTATACATTTTAGGAATACTCTGTAAAACTATTCTCATCCACAAGGCATCGCAGTGATAGTAGATGGAGGCACAATTTTTAAAATTATTTTCAACGTTGTTATTTTCAAAATTTAAAATGGAAGATAATTAATTTTATTAATTTTATTCACCAAAACATTTGTAAAAAATACATACAGAGAACCCAAAAGTAAATGTCTTCTTTTTACTTATCTGAAGAACAATTGCAAGGTCATGAAGAAAAATAAAATCTAATACTTTAGGTGGCTTTTTGCCACCTTGTGGTCTTCTTAGATTACTACACCTGCTTAAATTAAACGAAAGATATCATTTTTCCATATTCGAAACAGTTATTTATTGAGTTGTTTTCACTTGAACTGTAAGATGAGAGTAAATATTTATAGTATCTGAAAGGAAACATTTTGTGGAGAGTTATGGCTTGCAAAAATAAAATATTCAAGAATTCAAAACCTGAAAAGAAAAATCAAAAAGCAAGGGTATACTGCTGTGTATCTTTTTTTTTTTTGTCAGTTTGTAAGTGCACAGCTTCGAAAGTGCTTTTTTTGTCAATAAGTAGCTTTGGGATTTCAAAGCTCTGCAATTCATAATCATCTTCCACTGAGAGTAAGCTACCGGGGGAAAGTCCTCTTAAACCTCAGACACTGCTCAGCACATGGCTTATTAGAATAAATTGAATAAATATATAAAAAAAACTGGGTGTAGGGGCTGCTGGGAGGCTTATCCTGTTAAGACACTGTTCCAGTGAATTAGAGGGCACTGTGGCTCGTGGGACCCTCCCAGTGCCAGCTGTAGTGTTGCCACAGAATTGCAAGGGGAGAAAGGGGAGTATTCCATCTGTGGGGATGTTTGCATTTCATCGCTCACTAGTGACCCCTATTGGCTGTCCCCTGCGTAAGCACCCACTGTGGACAATGGCAGAGCAACTCTTTAGGCGCACCATACAACCCTTCAACATCTCTGGCAGTGAGAATGACAGTATGTTGTCCTGCTGCAAAACGCACAGGGAGAGGTGGACTGCCATGTGGACTGAGGAGTGCTGGAATTGGTCAGTGTCCCTGATGAGCCGTGTTTCCTTTGCATGATCAATCTTTCCACCGCTCTTGTGCCAATACGTCCCCAAGCAAATGCCATGCAGTGAACAGACACCATCAGGCTCCATCGTGAGCCCAAGACAGATGGCCTCCCCACACGCTCGTCCTAACAAGGCCTGCTATGACCACCGGCCTCCCAGCATGGACCACCTTGCCCCTGTCTCTCATTCCTGACTGTTACCGCCCTCTGCTACCCGACCCCATCCTACCAATGCACCTCCATCATTGGCACACATGCAGAATCCACCCTGGGTTAATACTATTCAACGCTGACTGCACTTTCTATAAAAGCCACCCCTCATTCCAACAGGAATAAACAGCTGACAAAAACAATGTCCATTAAATTGAAAAAAAAAAAAAATAGAGGCCGCTGAATGCCCCAAGCATTATCTTAGATTTAGTCTTTAGATTTAACTTTTTAATTTAGCTTATAGTGGGTGGTCAGATTTTCTCTATATTATTCCCCTCTTGTTGTTTTGTTGTTAATTGTTTGAATTGATTGTGAGAGACCAACTTCACCAGGGGTTTACTCATTTTCCTTTGTTGTTTACCCATAGGTTGTTCTTAAATGGCCCATTCCCTGTTATTTAATACGTGCCAGTCCTTTCTGTGCGTTTCTGATAGAGGTCAGGCCAGCTGCAACCTGTTGGAGAGTGTTTGTAATGGTTTTACTGTGAAGTAGTCCTGCATTTAAGGCTGTTTAATCTTTTGCAGAAGAGAGCACTGGCCCCATTTTTTTTCTCATTTTCAGAAGATCAAACAGCTGGACCCGGTTCAGAAATAGAGGCTGTATTGATAAAGGCCCTTGGCTGCACGCAGCAGGTTTTTATTCCTGATTCTCTCTAGCGCTGAAACAGGAGAGAGGCCTGTGCCCAAGTCCAGATTTGCATGCACCACATTTCAGAATGCTGAAGCCTAACAAGGTTCTGTCCTGCATTCACCAGAGTGACTGTATCACCTCCGTGGGTCTCGAAGATGTCTACTTCTGCATTTCCATTTTGCTCAGACACAATCCATTTCCACAGCTCATGTTCTAAGACTGTGAATGCTAATTCTGTCCGCTTCCCTTTGGCCGCTCTCATGCCCCTCATACATTCATGGAGGGTATGAGCTCTGACTTGCATCCACAAGCGTTGCTTGACCTAAAATATCTTGACGACTGAGTCATGCTGACAGAAAATCAGGGACCACAAAACCAATTTATTCGTGGATTGAGGACACCATCTTGTCACTGGTGCAAAGGACAGTCTTCCAAGGCATTGATCTTGACTCAGTAAAAATGCAGATGGGAGTCTCAGATTAGGGACTCAACACTTGACTCTTTCTGTTGGCATCAAAGTGTGACACTTCTGCAATCCGCAGTGTCAGAGGGCATATTGTCTCATTATAGCAGTCATATCCCCCACTCCCCACTTCACCTGAGACCCTTTCAGAACTGGATAAAGGTACCAGGCCTATTCTCAGTCTTTGAGAGGCACAATCTCCAAACCATGGTGCTAAACATTACAGCTCTAAGCACTTTTGACATTGTAAACATAGCTCAAATGCCTCAGATTCCGCACGAGACCTGTACTGAACAGGGAGTTTGTTGCTCCCGCTAACCCCTCAGGGTCCCCGCCTCCTGGTGCTGTACTGAGAGGCTTGCATCCACATGGACCATGGACCCTGGAAAATGAACATGCAACCCTTGCTTTCTTGGATTTCTAAATCAAGCACTGGTAAACTGGTATTTTAGCTCAGCACAATTAATGTACATTTATGGGTGAAGATCAATAGCACCACAGTGATGTCATATACCAATAGATCCCCAACATTATGAGCAAAGTGGAATGGCTCCTGTCATTGGTGTACATGCTGTTTCAACACTGTGAACGCACTTTGCTACTTCAACCCAAATGTGCAGACCTGCAGTCAACTTCTCCATGGAAACCAACTCTTTTACTCTTTTGTAATGGCACCCCACTGAAACATAATTGTTTCCTAATTAGCCTCCTGTGAAGGTAGAATAATGTTAGGCTATTTCTTTGAGTCAGTAGAAGACTCACCTCACCTGAATCCAGGGTTATTAGCATGTAGGATCATGTGTACACTATGCTGAAAATCTCTTTATGGTATCGTCTAAATACAGTGGTTCTGCTGAGCTGAAACAGGGGATTTGAGTCAGATTACACCGAAAATTGAAAAAAAACATGAAAGCCTGTCTCAAATATAAATGATCAGCTCACTGATGCAAACATTTTAAACAAAAAAACTGCGCCTGAATTCAGAAAATGAAAAAAAATAAATAAATAAAGGCAATGAGGAAGCTCGTTAAAATGATATTGCATCCTCACTGCTCTCTCCTACATATTCTGCATGATTCAGTGATTGTGCAAGAGGTGGGACCATGATCAAGGCTTAGCTTTTGGCTGTAAGCAGAGGTGGGATTCCTTCTAGCCAGCCATTAGAATATGATTCATTTCACAACACGACCGGGACAAGCTGTTCTGCGTACCGGCATCATTGTGTTTTCTCTCTTCCACAGTCCGTGTATCAGGGTTATATAACACTGGTCCCATTAGGTTTATTTGTTAGATCTTTCCATTTTTCGTTCCATTTCATTCCTTTTTTCCATCCTTCTGTTGGCTTGCTTCAGATCTCTGTTATGTAGTCAAATGTCTGTGGATCCATGAGCGGTACACCCTATGGCAAAAAAACTGGAGATACACAAATTTCCTGTTTGATATGCTCCTGGAGAACGTTTAAAGGGTAATAAATGAAAAAAGTAAAGAATTTCAGCCATGAAATGACCACAGTTTTATTGGAATCTGGTACATGAGCACGATATGCACACCGCACTTCTAGTCAGTATGGCATCACAAGCTCGAGTGCTGCAATAAGAGAAAGAACAACAGTTTACTTCACAGCTGCCCTCTCCCATCAGTATCCCTCTGATCAAAGCTTTTTGCTCTCCTCTGTCTTTTACCCTTTAATGGTTTCGGAGACACAAAAGGCAACTTTTTCTGTTTATTTTACGGTCTGACCACCACTAATTAGAAATCAACGAATGCTTTCCATCACTTCAGGACACAAATGTATTCATTCACTTTTTTTTCATGAATACTTAAGTGAAAACACCTATGCAGTAGCTTATGCAAACAGTCTAACTGTCATAAGCCTGAGAAAACTCATAACAGGGAATTGTGCACTTGTATCGTTGCCATGGCATCCAAATGAGAATTCTGAAACATAATGCTCCAGTGTTAATTGAACTAGGTATGACTGTTTCTAACAAAGCAAATGTTTCCCACTCCAGTGACCCCACGCATAACCCTTTATTATACATTGCAAAGACGCACGTTGCGTAATTTTTCAGCATGGTCGGAGCGTCTTCAAAGGACTGATCTCATTATATGATTAAAAAAACAACTGTTATTCCAAAACTCGGTTTCTGCAGCAGGCATAGAGTTTGCACAAATAACACATTTATCTCAGTCGACAGCATTGCTCTGTTTGATTTAAAGCACTCTTTGGACAATAATAGGCTGTTATTATTACATATTTTCAGGGGTTTTTTTTCCTCCGATATAAATAACTAGCTCATAATAAAACATGAAATCTCTGAAGTATATGTGATAGTTTGTACATGCCCCACTGTGTTTTCCCCTCTGCTGGGTTAGTGCACCTTTATGGGAAACTGCTTTCTGGGGCTAAAGAATGATGAGACTTCAGGTCAAGTGAGTTTCTCCAAAAGATGGATGAACAGGTTTGTGTAAAGCACAACTCGGGTCGAAATTGGACAATCTCAGCAGGTTTCTTCTCCATATCACTTTTAATCTGGCATGGTTCCATATCCGTGAAGCTTGGATTGTTCACAGCAATCTGAGGTACAAAACAACCAGTCTCATAAAATCCTGTAACTGATATGTTTTAGGATTTAGCTGTGCATATTTTGCATCTATATCCCATGTATTTTATAGGTAAATATATTTTATATTATTGCTGAACGTGTCTGCTTTAATATGTTCATATAAGGATCCAGAAGCTTTGCTCCTCTCTGTATTACCACAGTTTTGCAGTTCTCACCACTATACTACGCTGTCACTATTTACATAATATTTAAAGCTCTCCATGTGGGATATTGATATTACTTAGTATACATTCGCACGTAGCCTTTAGCTTAATGTTTTGAGTCCAGTTTTAATGTTAAATGCCAATACTTGCTAACTCAGAGAAGTGTGCATACCCTTGTAGAGTTAATATAATTAATAAATGTTTTACTAAAGCATATATAACTTGTAAATATAAGTGAATTTATTTGTGTTGTGAATCTAAATTTACAGCATGTCTTTGAACCTGTCCAATGCAGAAAGGTGTGCAGATTCTGCTGATCTTTATGTTACATGGATGGGATAACACTAGCCTTTGACTGACAGAGAAATTATTCTCAATACATAAAACTGATTAACTGACCTTGTCTTCGTCTGTTGTAATTAGACACATGAAGTGGCAGTTTGCAAGTACATGTGCAGTACTCTAAGTAAACTGTAAATTATTTGGTGTCGCTATATTCCTAAATTAAACTGCCAGCGTGTGTTACCATGAGTATAAACCCTGTCGGACACACCAGTTGACTGCTTAGATCTCGGATTTTTGATTGGTCACGGAGGAATAATATCTGAGAGCTGATTGGGCGTTCCCGCCAAAGTCCAGCCGTCTACGTTCCCGGCGTTGTGTGCATGTGTTTTCTTTTCGTTGACAGTCCGCACTCACCTCTGATTGGTGTATTTCTGCCGTTTGATGACTCAAAGACAATCAGAAGCCAACAGCGGATTATTAACGAGGAGAAAAGCAACCTGTCTGTTCTGAGTCGTAAGCAGGGAGGAGGATTTGGATTTGCTCTGGGTTTTGGTCACGAGGTGTGTGAGCAGGTCTCTCCGTCTAAACCCATGTATAACAGTTAAGGATTGTTTGAACTGCCGAGTAGAAGTGTTGTGGAGATCACTAATCGTCGTTTATTGACTTCGCCAGGACGTGTTACGGGGAACTGTTCATCAACAAGTAAGAAAATATGAATGCATGTCTTGTGTGATGAAATGTGTTAGCTAGCTAACTAGCTAGCTTGCGAAGTGCCCATCGGTTTGTCTTGCTAAAACGAGCTAACGTTAACTAGCGAGGATAGCTAGCTAGCAAGCAAGGAATCGTAGGGCAACGTTAACAGAAGCTCACTCGCTTTGTTGCACAGAGCTTGCAAGAAATTTAGTACATGATAGGCAGGTATAACCAGCTATTCCATTAAGCGCCTGGTAGAAAAGTGGATGGCTTGCTACATTCATCCAATGACTTTTTGTGTCTTTAGGCGCATGTCAAAATAACGATATTCCCCAGCTAGTTGGCTAAAGCGATATCATGTTGGACTTCACCGATGAACTTCTCTTTTTATAGTTTGCTAACGCTACGTCTGGCAAGGGAAACCTATCGGTATCATAATGATGTCTTTCATTGTGTATGGCTCATTGATTTAACATACATTAAGATGAGCGGATAGAATGGGCATGTTGCTAATTATTTCTCTGATGAATTAAACTAATTTTAAAGAAGTAGCTAGCTGGGCTGCAGTACAGAAATCAGCATCAGCATGACTGAGTGGACAGAGACGGTGCTGTAGATTTAGCTCGCTTGCAACCAGATAGCATTCTATGCAGGATAGCAATCATTTTCAGACTAACGCTGGTTGAAGAGAGTCGCCTGACCCAAATTTGCAAGGGCTACCTCCAGCCATGATTTGTTGTTAAGAGTTAATCCCAAGATGCCGTAAGATTTAAACCGGAGTTAAATGTCGTGGCATCTGTTACTTCTTACCAGTACGTCAAGGCGCTAGTTCTCCGTATCCTCTCTGTTCTGCTCACAAGTAAGCAACTGTTTAAATGTGAATGTCAAGATCCCACGTAGACCAGATCCTGCCGTTGTGTATGATTGCAGTGTCTGTTTTTAAGCGATGTTTAAGTTGGATTTTTTGTGTGGTGAACACGTTTTCCTTAAATGTCAAATTCATGCAGACGCTACTGCATTGTATGCAAGTTATTCAGTCTTGTATTTTTTTCCACTTTTAGTCAATCTCTGGCCGCCTCCTGTAGTGATAATCTAGTGTAGTGAATTAACTGAAGCTTTCCCGTCTCCCTCAACATATATGTATCTATTTAAATATCGAAAGTGCACTTAGACTGTGATCGGATTTTATTGGAAGTGGCATGGAATATTTAAATATGTCGTTGCTTATATACATTTTTGCTCGGTTTTTTGTGATAAGTTTATTTTGAATAGATTTCAGTGTCTCTTTAGTTCTGTTGAACAGATGAAAGTTGTTGTTGAACAGTTCATGTTGAATGATTTTAAATATATGCCCATTCGTTGTTTCGAGAACTGAGAGGATACATTCTGTGGGAAATGACAGAATAGGAGCAGCACGGTTGAGACTAACCAATTTGCAAATACCAAGAAAAGGCGTTGCTTGAAGCAAAGTGTACACATTTTAGCCCATTTGCTGCAAGGAAAATGTGCGTACCATGCATCCTGCAGTGAATGAACCCCGCGCACAGCATGCATGTGGACCATCACAGGATCGGTGTAAGGATCGCAACAGCAAAAAAATATGCTATGTGTCACATATTGAATTTGCTGTGATTGCTGAGGCGTACGGTGCCGCCCACAACTCCTTGGTGCTTCCGATGTTCCTTACTCCTAATCTTGAGATCTCGGTCTACTGCAACCTGTCAACCTTTCGCCGATCAGGGGTGTTACAGCAGCTAGAACTCCACCAACCGCTCACAAGCAAGCCAGTTCATTTAAAAATATATTGGTTTAATTAAAAACATTAATTGGAACAGTTAGTTGGATGTCCAGTAGACTTGAAAGCAGATTCAACCACATTGATTTATGTAGATGTCTTGGCTCCCTTATGTGTTTGCTTAACAGACGTTCTGGTTGGCTTACTCAGGGCATACACTCATAGTCTAGGAATTGAGTTGACATCTCTCAAATGGTTAACTCGAGAAAGGAAACGGATGAACAGTTAATCTGAGTTTAACATCCTTTAAAACCCCCCAACCTCTGAAACGTAACATGGCTGAGCTGGTGAAGGAAGAAGATGGTGGCGAAGCACTGCCGTCACATCATTTAGCGAGAGTCCCCTGAAATAGATCTGTACTCGGTTAGGATGGCACCCCTGGTTTCAACAGACTTTCCGCCTCAAAATAGGAGACGGTGGGGAAGACATGACAGCGAGAATATTAGGATATGGCTCATCTGGGTCTCCTCTGAATCTCGTAATTAGATTATGGTCTGTCCAGGTGTCCTCTGGCATCCTGCAGGACTCCCTAAAGTAGGTGATCTGGAGTCCCTTCTTTAAAGGTGTGCCAGGACTCCTGCTGTGTATCCGTTTGCTTCTTTGTAGCTTGGCCAAAAAAAGCAAACCCTCCTCACCTTGATTTCATTTGGTAAAAATCTTATAGCTGATAACCCAGCTGGCTATTTTTTCCCCTTCATATTTGAATGTTGCCATCCTGGAGACTAGATTTGTGCAGATGTGAATTGTGCACCTGCAGTGATGAGAGAGAGTAATATCAGTCCCTCATGACAGTGGGGAGTGAAATTCGAGCATCTTCACAGACCGGTGTGTGAGTGTATTGCTTTTGAATCCTCTTTTGCCAGAACAAGTGTGAGAACAGCCATTTACTGTAGAGATTCAGGTCACATATGTGGCTAAAGGGTCTGACTGCTGCCCCATCTGGGATTTGAACCTGCAGTCTTTCTGAACCTCGGATCCATTACCTGGAAAGCAAAATATTGCCCCTGGGCAGGTTTACCTCTGGCGCAGTGTGCCTGTTGTAATTGTAAGTGCTTTTCATGGAGGTACTCGCATATAGGAGGAGGGCTGAGGGCATAGAGGGAAAACACATTATGCAAAGCAAAATATCTTCATCTGTCATTTCATAAAGTCTACAAATAGATTTTATTTCCTTTTTTTGGAAGGGGAGTGGAGGTCAAAAATTGTGAGAGAAAACCCTTCGTTGACTATTTTGGAATGTTAATGGTGTGTCTGTTCTTTAAAGCTCTTCTGTTGTTTCGGTTTTTTTTTTTTTTTTTTAAGTATTGACAGAGTTTGCTTGTGAGCAGACTGCACAAGTGCAGAATCGGTGAGTTCAGCGAACAGAGTGGGCCAAGCGGTTGAAGGTTTTTGGGATTAAGAATGCAGAAAGAATGCTGGCGTAAACAGACCCTGCTGAACCTGCATGAAACTGGAGGCTTCTGGCTCATGTTTCCGTGTGGTGCAAAGGTTGATTTTTGCTGTGGGATGGGGTTGTTTATGTGTTTCTTTAGATGCAGTAGAATGCTATAAAAGCATTCAGACATTCTGTAATCCTGGTTAGCAAGACGGCGTACCATGCTGGGTGCCATTGATCATGGCCCAGCAAGAATGGATTTAATATGACTAGCCTTCATTGCACTTTGTGTATGACTGAGACTGACGTTTGGGCAAGCATATCTAACTAGCGCACAGTTTGTTAGGAATGTTGGGCATAGAGAATCTCTGTCTCTCTCAAAAGAAACACTGAGTACTTTTTTCATATTCATATCTGTAATTTGGGTGTCGCATCCAGAAATTTGTGGACACATTAGGCTCCATCAAGAAGACCTGCTTGAGAGAAACCTCGTGAAAGCCTTTAGTTGTGCGTACTCAAGCCAACAGCAGGTTAAAGGTCCTAAAAAATACAGGTTTATGAAAAGCTTTGTCCTTCCAGACAAGAGTCTGTCTCTGGAATTCACTCACTCATAAGAACAGCCAAGCCATTCGTTTTAAATAAATGTTTCTTCTCGCATGATATATCACATTAGCCGTATTATTCAATATGAGAGCGTGGTTGAAAGGAGTCAGGAAAGCATTAAAACAGGGCATGCTGCTTGCGCTGAAAGGGTTAGGGTTTGATTCTGAGAGAGGAAAGGAGCGGAGTGGAGCCTGGAGGACACCAGCAGACTAATGAATATGGCCGTGGCGGTCCTCTTCCTCTGTTAGCGGTGGTTTCTGAACGATCCTGTGATCCCATGGGTCCATGCCTTTCTCCATTAGCAGAGGCAGCGTATGGATCCATACTGGGCCTTTCTGGCCATTAGCATTTTTTTTTTTTTTTTTTAGCAAACCTCTAGCAGCCTCTTGGCTATTTTTTTTGGTCCCTGGGTGGTAATGCTAATAGGCACCGGCACTGTAAAATGCTGCCAGCACGTCGGCGGTTCAAAAAGCGTGTGGAGGCCCTGTTGTTGGACCCAGCAATACAACAGTAAATATCCATCAGCGTTTGAAGAGGTGTGTGGGTGGGGGTGGGGGAAGGGGGGAGGGGTGTGGTGGGGGGGGGTGGCAGGAAGGAAGCTTGGCAAACCACCTCAAACGCGCATACACCAAGCGGACAGATAAAGGGAGTTTTACTGTTCTGTCGATGGAAGTGGCTGTTATCAGCAGGGCTACAGCAGCGTGGTGAAGGTAAGGGGGGGGGGGGTGGTCCGCGGGCCTCGCACAGCCCAAACTCTGAGCTTCCTCCGCCTTCATCGCTCTCTTCCCGCCGTGCATCCAACACTGAACGTTTGCGGTCCTGCACTGGCAGCGGATTCTGCTCAGGAGTGCTGGGGGCCGCCCGGCTCCTCCTGCCCGTTAGCCGCGCTCTGTG
Organism: Albula glossodonta; assembly: GCA_019788955.1. Taxonomy (NCBI): domain Eukaryota; kingdom Metazoa; phylum Chordata; class Actinopteri; order Albuliformes; family Albulidae; genus Albula; species Albula glossodonta. The sequence goes on along the minus strand of JAFBMS010000153.1, from coordinate 247,792 downwards.
CTGATGCTCTGCTGGTCTGAAACAGCAGCTAATGGCGTCTAATAAATTTGACTTTATTGGCATCCGGCAGATTCCTTCGGTTTTATATAGTATCAGTTTTATGTAGCTGCTTACGTACTGAACCACTTCAGGTGGGATACCTTACCCATTGATCAGGCTAAATGGCTGTGCCCAGCCCGGGGAATGAATTACAAACCTGCCTCCCTAACCATTAAACTGCACTGCTGAATTCAAGGAAAGTCATTTACCCTCATGAAGGTAAAGGCCAGTGGTTATTTTTTCATTTGAAATG
>JAFBMS010000153.1:0-245000 GCA_019788955.1 Albula glossodonta | reverse complement strand
GAACTTTCTGCGTTGGCTGGACTCAAACTAATCAGTCAAGTGGTGTGCTGGTTAACTTCCCAGAGACCCGCCTGCAAGTGTTTTTCTGAAATACACATGTGCAGAGCGGAAAAAAACAACGTTTTCTTGGAAGCGATAGATGGTGAAATTTTTTGTGGATTTTGTGTTTTTCATCTTCTCCCTCATTGTTTATCATCTGTCTGAAGGCCCCTTTGGAGTCCTCTCATTCTGTATCTTTTCTGCCTTTCCCCACAATAAGCACAAAAAGTCAATTGGAGTTCTCCCTCGCTCGGATGGAGAGTCTTTATTTGTTGTGAAATGTCTGGAGTCGCATTACCTTCTGTAAACTTTGTGCTCGAAGAAAACATAACGTGTCACTGTGCTTTCCACAGCTTACTTAAAACCTGGTGAGCTACTGTGGCACAACACACAAGGATTGTTCATACTTGTTCCCATTGATTTGCTACAAAGGAATAACTTGGCTGAACCTTAAAACACATAAATGCATGTGGGTTTGGTATCTTCAGGACTGCTTTGGTTGGTTTGGACCCTGCTTAAGGGTGGGCTGTGGTTGAGTGTTGAGGTTTAGGGCTCATTGAAGGTATCATGGTTGGGTTTTAGGGAGCATTGAAGGGTAACAGGGTTGAAGGTTAGGGCACATTGAAGGGTATCGGGGCTGAGGTTTAAGACTGCATAGGGTATAGCAGGTGTGCACTGTTGGGATCATTGAGGGGTAAAAGGGATGAGCTTAATGGCTAGAGTGGGTTAAGAACCAAATGGTTGTGCTGGCACCAAAACAGTGTGTGAAATAGCCCTCACTTAGCCTGATGTTCCCTAATCCAGATTTTGGCATCTGATTATGAATGCTGCATGGCCTTTAGTTCAGGGGGCAGAAATGGACAGGAGCGCTTTGATTAGTGTGTCTGTCTCTGTACAAAGGGTAGTATCAGCCGGTGATATTAGCCAGTAATAAAAGCTCTCATTACATCAGATTTTGCGTTGTGATGTTTTCTGTCGCACATAGAGTTAGGTAGCATTCTGTTTCATCTGTATTCATGACAGAGAGCCCGAGAGCTCTGTGTAAAAGGACAGTTCAGTGGCGTAGTCATTTTTGCGTTATCTCTTTGCAGTGAGTTGGGATAATGCAGAGAGAGAACAGGTCATGCAGTGCTTTGGGTGGGGTGGGGGGTGGAGGCGGCTCGGGGTTTGTTTAGTCATGGTTTTGTTGCGGTAGTATTTGACCTTGAGAGTCCTCCGGAATGCTGGAATATCAAACTAATTGAAATTCGCAATGCTCGGTCCAAACACACTCAACAATGCATTTAATTTCACGGAAAGAGCTAAAAGCAGGAAACTTTTCCATGAGATATGAAGACCCGCATTAGTGTTTCTGCCAGCGGCTCAATCTCACCTAAATAATTAAGTACTCCTGTGGAAATGAGATCCGGCGAGTGGAGAGAGCGTGGCTCTCTACCTCCCTCCTGAGGCACGGGCAAACGGAGGGCAGGATCACGGCTCTGATTCGCTCCGCGCGTTCTCTGCCACGTACGCGCCCGCGCGGTCTGGAACACGGCTGGCAGGTGCAGATCGATAACGCGGTCTGGTGGCCCCCCCATCAGCTGATCGCCGGCCGTTTGACCCAGACAGTAATGGCGTTTAAAAAGCCATGCCGATAATCGGACGTGACCGGTCGCTCCAAGGTCGCGGGCTGTTTTTTTTTCGGAACGCTTACCCCGGACATCTGTGGGCGATGCGAGGTGGGACGAGGCCCCGGGAGAGCTCCAGCGCTTTGACGCATTCTGCCCTGGATGCCGTTAATTGGCACCCTCCGCTGCGTGAAGCCGGGCGGATCGGGGGTTCGCTGCAGATGAAATAACAGATGGTGTTTTTTTTTTTCCGTGTTTGTGCTGTTTGAATAAACGGCTCATTTTAATTTTGTTTTTTTTTTTTTTTAGCTTTGACACGGGTTGGATGGGGGGGTGGTGGGGGTGAGAGAATGAGGGGGCGGCACCGTTGCTTGGGCATTTAATTAGAATGTTCTGGTTTTGCAAGCCGCTTTCATTTCCAAGGCTATTTTGCCATTGATTATGTTTATTTCAGTTCTGGGCTCTCAGTGCAGGCCGAGGACACTGCAGTGCCAGATATAGTGACACAGGCACGTGGGCGGGGGGGAAAATGGCTGTAATTAGCACTGAAAGATGGATGTTTCAGGTGTTCATTATTCCCTGTTTACCGTAGGGATGAATCAAGGCCAAACACCGGCGACACAACTCTGAAATAATACCAGGCAATCGGCTTTTGGCAGTGCCGTTTCACATTAAAAATGAAGTACAATAAGCAACACGCCAATATATTTACAATATTGCAAATTGTCAGAAAGATGATAGAAATAAATCCAACTGTAATTTGTGGGATGACTTTCCCCTTATCTGTAGAAGCTCATATCTAAAGTAAGGATTCCTTGTTGTCCATATTTGTTGTGAGAATTTTTTTTTTCCTTTTCAAAACCACTTTAGTCCACATATTTCATATTTTAATTTCCTAGTTTTGGAATACCCAACCAGCCAGCAGTTACAGTCACACACAGCAGTTACAATTAACAGTCACAGTTACAGTCACAGATACCTGTCAGTTACAGTCAGCAGTTACTGTTATAGTTACAGTTACAGTCACTGTGCCAGAGGACAGCCTCCATCTCTGGGTGACACTGTGGGCATTGGCACCTAGTACAGAGTCACAGATATACTGCAGCATGGATATTATTAGAAAACATTATTATTATTATTAAAATGTTCCCACTTTTCAACAGTTTTGTGTTTGTGTGAATGTTTATACCTTTCTATAATGCAACACCCATCTTTTTCAATTACTGTTTTTGCAGTTAGTGATTTGATTTGGGTATTTATGAGGATACGTGCAATTGTTTTTCTTGTCATGCCAATTGTGAATGGATAAATCTTAGAAAATGTGTTTTTCATGTGAACTCACTACAAGTAAATGTTGAGAGGTAGTTATGTCGGTAATGGGGTATTTTGCTCAGTGCTAAACCTGATAGTCCTGTATGGTTTGTCCTCATAGTTCTGTGGGATTCGCACCCACAGACACTGGCACAGACAGCCCTGCATCCAGACCCTGCCGCGCGTCATTGCCGTAGCAACCAGCCCCTTCCTTGATACAAAACCCAGGAGCCCCATGAAAGACCTGTAGATCATAAAGTTTATTGATACAGCGCTTCTCATACATTCAAAGCACTTTCCACAAAAGGAAATGCAATACAGGTAAGCAAGTAAAATAAAGAGTGTGTCAGTCTCGCATTACAAAAAAAAAAATGTAATGTGAAGCAGTAGTATGTCCACAGTCTCACGGTTCCTGGCAAAGCTTTGCTCCGGCGGTACAGGGAGCACAGCACCAGGCTTTTACCTGAGCTGCGGAGCCGCCCCTGCTGGCCCTGACCTGACAGCGGACTCAGACTGAGCGTTCCTTTACACCACGGCTTATTTGTTTGATAAGGTAGAATTTATCCCAGTCTCTGCGGCTCAGGAGCTCAGAGTCTGCTTTTGTTGTCCGCAGGCAGGGTCAGATAGGAGCGAGATCGGCTCTTGTTACCCTTGTCTGAAACTCAGGACAAAGACAGCTGGGTCGGCTGTCACTTTCGCTGCCTCTGCTTTTCAGTTTTTTTTTTTTCTTCTTCTTCTTCTTCTTCCCTCTCTTCTTTCGTCTCGGTTCGGCAACCTCACCCTTCAGGAGACTGTCAGCACCACACTGTCTCCAGGGAATGTTTGGACGTTTTAGTACACGGAATAAGACTGCCAGAGAACTCGCTCGCTCGGTTTGCAGCGGTATCAAAATTTTATGCAGCTTCGCGTACTTCTTGCATTATTCTCGCTACACTCTAGAAGGCTGCTCCGGGAGTATTCGCAGTGGAGATTAGGTTAGGATACGTTTCAGAAGTCGTTAAAACTTAATTTTTAACAGCGGGTTTTTTCTCTGACAAATCTGGGACGCGGATGTATGTCAATAGCAAGGTGACGTTGAACAGAACCAGAGACGGCGGCGCCGTAAACAGGACGGAGAACAGAGTCTGTCACATTCAATAAGGCCTGTTGCGCAGATGTTTAATTTATGTAATAAATATTTATTTTATGCACTCAAATTTTTCAGATATTATGAACAGTATGAAATTACATGCAGTGCTGGAGATCACAAGCAGTCCCTTGGTGTAGCAGGAAATACTAAAAAATAAAGAGCAGCACAGTTCATTTAAATTGAAATGGACCAAACCTCTCTGTGGGAGGCAGGAGATGTGTACCAGACATGTCTCCAGGCTCACCATTTGGTCAGATTCAGTCTGAAATAAAACTTTGCACACGGCACGCTGATGTCCTTGTTCTGCTGGAGGAAGACACTAGCAGCATGTGACCAGTGGTAGTGTCCAGGGGCAGGATGTGGATCGACCCTAGGAGGGATTCTGGGGACAGGGTCGGGGTCAATCGGATTGTGCATGTCACTTCTGGAAAGATCTCGGCTCTGGTCTCTCAGTTCCTGCCCAGCAGGACGTGTTGTCTCCCCTTGTGCTTTTCCATCATGTTTCTGTGTCTGACCTGCGTGTGGGCCTGTTAACAGCTGTTTGTCTGTTTTACAAGCATGTAACTTATGCAGGCGTCTGTCTGTGTGTCTCTGTGTGTGTGAGTGTCTGTCGGTGTATCTGAGTGAGTTTGTGTGTGTGTTTTTATGTGTCTGTGTGTGTGTGTGTGTGTGTGTGTGTGTGAGTGTGCGTCTGTGTGTATACAAATGTACTTACTTCAGTGTGAATGTGCACATTGTTGAAATATTTTTTTGAAACTTGAGCTAAAATTTTCCATTTTCCCTCATACTCACCACTTACGTCAGCACCATCAGTGGAAAAAACAGTGTGCATTCATCCATTTTCAAAATTACACACAGCGTATGATATTTATAGCTGGATTAGTGTCAGATGTGTTAGAAATGTAAGTTCAGGGAGGTAAAAAAAACACCCACCGAAATACAGGGCTAGCGGAGCACAAGCAGTAGTTCTGCCACCTTTATTCAAATGCCTGCACCTTGCTTTTTGAACCTGTCTCCACTGTTTAATATTTCACGCGGACACACATGCGTAGTCATGCATAACTTCTCCATGTTATCCGCTAATAAAAGCAGCAGTCACGGGGTTGTGTTAATCAGTTATGCATACATGTGACTGTTGGACTGGCAGAGATGACTTTTCCCAGCAGCTCGGCCCATTTGTGTTTAAAGGAAGTGGTATGTGCCACTGCGATGAAGTCACTTCCCGTAACATGAATGGTCGACTCCCTGGATGTGTGACCCACCATACTTTGGCCCAATTAGACAACAGCCCTGAAGCAGTCTGAAGCCATGTGTGACTGAATTGGGTTTGAGGTACATCAAAGTTTTGAAAAGTTGGAACGGATTGTTTTTCAGCTGGAATGATAAATGGGGCAACTTTTTCTTCTTCTTTCTTTTTTTTTTTTTTTTTTTTTTTTTTTTTTTGCCCGAGTGGTTTTTGTAGTTGTAATTTTACTGAAACTTTGAGTTTGTTTGATACGAGGACACAACTGAGTAACTTTCATCAAATGTAACTGGTATAGGCCAATTTTTGATGTGGTTAGTTTGACATATGGTCAAACCATGACATAGCACATGGTTGGTGTGGCCAAGGGGATCTGTGTTGTCGAGGGCCATTTGTAAAATGTCCCCTGTGATCTAATATGGACAAAGTGTGTAACAGTCTTAGTGACACAGGACATTAGACATAACAAGTGATACCAATAGGTTTAGTAGTTTTTGTACGAAAGTCTTCCATTGACACTACACTTTTCATAATGTGATCCAGGACAGGAGGACTGAAGTCGACCAGATCTTTCCCTGCTCTGTGCAATAGTGACCCCTGTGGTTGATTGGTGGACTGCAGCCTGGCTGCACTAGCTGTCTTAGGTTTGTGACAGCAAATATCACCCAAGATCAGCCACACTGCAGTCTGAAATGAAGACGCTGTTCCCTCCTGTTCACTTTTCAGAAACGTGAGCGAGCTGCTAGCGTCTTCCCTCCCTAACGAATCATATTTTGTTAATATAAGGGCTTGCGATTTGGATTGGCCTCTCCAGTTCAAAATGTGTGGGATATAAAGTGCATGGGTTGAGAAGTTGTTGCAGAATAACAATAAGAACTGCCGCCAGGATTAACCTGGCCTATTTGCAGATGATTTCAGAGAACAGATCAGCCGACATTTCCCCGAATCCACTCCCACTATGGAGTGTGACGTTTGGCCTCTCTGCAACAGATTCACCAAAGCCAAGATAAGGCCTACCCTTTTTCTGTTTCTTTTTTTTTTTGTGTGTTTTTTTTCTTCTTCTTCTTACTCGCCTAGCCACACTGTATCAAATTTGATCTTTTATTTAACAGTGAGCGGGTCTGTGGAAGTGGAATTGGAGATAGCCTCAGCGTTCATCCAGGGAGGCTCAGACACTGTGAGTCTGGTTCTATGGCCTGCTCTATTTGGGAGCTGGACTGGACTTTTAATGAGCGGATAATTACCCATAAGTCCCAGGCTGACCCGGTTTTGTCCCTTTGAAAAGACATCGTCCTAGAAATGAGATTTATTTTTTGTTTTTTTTCTTTTGAAGAGATATGGGAACACAAACAGTGCAATTATTTTTACAACATCCGTGCGCCAGTCAATGTAATCACCCAAAAAAAGATTAAAAAGGTAAGACAACATCACAATATTCCTGTTTGTTGAATTGTTAAAATACAATACGGGCTAGGCTTGCCTCATTCATAATTACTAAAAAAAAAACAATTGAAAATGGCAAAACATTTTAACAAATTGAAGAAAGTGATTTGGATGAGAGAACAGTAGTAACGCTACTTGTGTGGGCAGCTGCATGCCGTATGAAATAACTTGATAAACGCCAGCTGGACAACGTCCATGCTGCAGAGTGACCTGTCTGTCAGCCCGTGCAGTGACTCTATTAAACATTAAGGGTACGTTTCTGCTTCCCTTGCATTGAAGCTGTATTTGTTAATCCGTTTGAGTTTGTGCCATGTTAATGGTTTACTGCAGGTCCCTGAGCTGGGCAGGCCGTTGCCCCTGAAGCATCCTGTGCACTTGGCAAACATTCCTGTGCTAACATTTGGTCAGACGGTTCTGCTCGTTGAGTTTTATCATGTATTTTCCCTTCGTTCCCAATGATGTCGCGGTTCCAAAGAGCTTTGAAGTCTTTTTATTCTGCAAGATAAATTAATTTGTTCGGGCTATTTGCACGAGCGCATTGGTTTTCCTTGGCGGTGTGTGTGACGTCAGCAGTATTCTTGTTGTTATTTTTGGAAACTTTGTGTTGTGGGGCAGGGGTGGGGGTGGGGAGACACAGCAGTCTTAGAGCTGTGGGCCTCGGCGTTTCCGCTTTTTTGTCCGGTTCCTTTGAGGTGCTGGAGCTTTGTGAAAGCCCTTTCGTCCTGGCGCTCCGGGAGTGGCCGTGGGCTGGGCTGCTGGCCTGCCGAGCGCGGCTTTCTGACTGGAAAATAGGATTTCAGAGCCCCCCCCCCACCCCAGTCCACCACCCTTCCTACTCCTTCATCATCCTCTCTTTCTCCTCTCATCTTTTGTATTTTGTTGTGACCAACACTAATGAGACCCAATGTAACAGCAGTCTGTTGTCTCTATTTTTATCACCCTGCCTTGAATTCCGCTCTAAAAAAAAAAGACCACTGAAAAAGAGGAAAATCTTTTGACGTCAATCTCCTCATTAAACCGCCAGTCGGGCGAGTCCGCGTTTCATCTGTCAGCCACGAACATTCGCCTCTTTAACAGCTGTCTTCGTTTAACACAAGTCAGGTAGAAAAGTATCCCTTCCACCCTCTCCTGTATGTTTTTTCTCTTTTTATATTTGACAAGAATCCAACATCCACACACCGAATCCTTCTCTTCGACCAGAGTGTTTGGAATACCTGAGCACCTCGCCAGCGTTTTGCTTACGCAGCACCGCGGCCAAAGCGTAGGTGTAAATTATGTAAAAATTACTCCATGGAAAACCTTGTGTTTCATAGAGGATTTCCCCTCAAATGTCAAACTCCAGCTGGCCACTGCTACGCGCAGATTACGCTAATGCTAACACTCTCGTGCCTAACAGTTTACGTAGAAATGTCGGGATTGACATCAAGGTCTATAATGAATTAGGGAGGAAAAGAAGACGGTCATTTTTATGTTATTGTTATTAATTATCTTGGCATTTGCACTGCAGACCACAAATTCCAAATAGACATTTTGTGCTTAATCATGTGCATGCTGAATCTCAAGGGGCTAATATGATACTCTTTTTATAAACTGTCTCCACTTTATCAGAAAACGTAGAGGAGCGTCTCAGTATGAAGGTTTTTATTAGATGTGGCGCGCAGGCGGCCTCTGGGACTGTTGACTGGCACATGCTTGGCACCCAAACCCAACGCGTGTCCCGGGTCACCCCGTCCCACAGTGGAGCTCTCTGTCCTTTTTAACGGCTCAGGCCAGACAGACTCTCCTCCTGCTTTCCCTCAAAGACACGCTCACAGAATGAGGGGAAGCAGAGAATGACGATGTTACAGTTCAAGGAAACTAGCTGGAAAAGTCACAGCCCCTCATTTGCTCAGTAACTTCACGAGCAGATAAGCTACATCACATCTGTAAAGGGTGGAAGAACATACATCAAGGCATTGCACTTTGCAATGTCCTCTTTGCACCTCATCATTTGATCACACAGGATGATTTTAACGAGTTTACACAAGTTTTTACAAACGCAATCCTTAACTAAACTGATCCCTTTGTGAGTTTAATTTGTGAGCAGGCAAAATTTCACTAAGTGGACAATGAAGTCAAAAATGATAGTAATTTGATGTTCAGGCTGGCTGTTGTCAGAGCAGGCAAAAAGTATGCATCTATCATAAAAATGTATCTGTTAGGTATATGTATCTGTGTATCGTCATTTGTATCTCGTGGTCCATCTCGGCCCCTCCTTCATGCACTGCCCCTTCTCTGAGGGTTCCCAGGTTTGAGGGTGCTGGAGACCTGTTCCAGTCTGCTCAGCGTTATGTTGAGTTTGTTTGGATGGGAAAGGAGAGACTTGCTGTAATTGCAAGCACATATCAGAGCATTTTTTGGGGGTGGGGGGGTGGGGGTCCTGTCATCCTCCTTTGATGCCATCCTCATATTAATTAATCATTTTATTCATTATAGCAATATTGAACTTTGAAGATTTGATATCAGTTGTAAGTGTCTCTGGCATAAGTAAATATTTATATTGCAGGCAATTGCATTTATTATGATTTTGAAATAAGATTTTTGGGTTTAGAGGAAATGGAATATTTGATAAAAGGTGAGGGATACTGAGTAGATATTAATACTAAGTAAATAAATTATTCATGTTTAAATTTTATGAAAACATGTATCATCTACAAACAGGGTCTTGTTCAGCAATCATCTAACACTGATCAAGGAAGCTATATTGGGATTTCGTGAGATGTGTTTGTTTGATCTGGCGTTTGAGTCATGCTTGTGTGCTAAGCAGTATATCATAATTATCGTAGTTTGATCATGGTTTGCACAATGATCCAAGAAATTGACATATCAATGTCAGTGAGAGTATTTTAGCTGTAGAACCATTTTTTGTGTGGTTCTATGTGCCATGGCTGTATATGCTTGCATGTATTTTAGATGTGACATGGGAGCTACATAAGCACCTAGTTTTATTTATTTATTTTAAATGATTTGAATCTTTGCAAGTGGTGGAACATGAAATTGAGTGCTGCTCATGTTTTATCTGAAAAACATCAGGATGAGGAAAGAGGGCTTTTAAAGTTAGCAAATGGCTCTTTGCGAATGGCAGAAAATGAAGTTGTGTGCTTGTGATTTCAGTACACCCGGAGGAGTCAAGTGGGCCAGCAAAGCTCTGCAGACGGCAGAATGTGAGGTTGTGTGTTTGTGTGCCTCTCACAGGGACTTGGAAAAGGAAGGATGTAAACTTGTGTGTTGTGTCTCTCTCTCGCAGGAGCTGGGGAATGCTGTAGGGATGTAAAGTTGTGCATTTGCTTGTCGTTCTCCCAGGGACTTTGCAAAAGCAGGGTTTGAAGTTGTGTTTTTGTGTTTGGCAGGCTGTAACGTTGTGTGTTCGGCGGGTTGTAGAGTTGTGTGTTTTTGTTTGTGTTTGGCTGGCTGTAACGTTGTGTGTTCGGCGGGTTGTAGAGTTGTGTGTTTGTGTTTGGCAGGCTGTAACGTTGTGTGTTCGGCGGGTTGTAGAGTTGTGTGTTTGTGTTTGGCAGGCTGTAACGTTGTGTGTTCGTTGTGTGTTCGGCGGGTTGTAGAGTTGTGTGTTTGTGTTTGGCAGGCTGTAACGTTGTGTGTTCGGCGGGTTGTAGAGTTGTGTGTTTGTGTTTGGCAGGCTGTAACGTTGTGTGTTCGGCGGGTTGTAGAGTTGTGTGTTTGTGTTTGGCAGGCTGTAACGTTGTGTGTTCGGCGGGTTGTAGAGTTGTGTGTTTGTGTTTGGCAGGCTGTAACGTTGTGTGTTCGGCGGGTTGTAGAGTTGTGTGTTTGTGTTTGGCAGGCTGTAACGTTGTGTGTTCGGCGGGTTGTAGAGTTGTGTGTGTGTGTTTGGCAGGCTGTAACGTTGTGTGTTTGTGTGTCTCTCTCACAGGGCCTTGGGCATGGAGCAGCGGCGATGCTAGGCTTACCATGGGCAGCGTCACTCTGCGCTATTTCTGCTATGGGTGTCTCTTCACGTCGGTGACCTGGACCCTGCTGCTCTTCCTCTATTTCACCCTCAGCCAGGAGAGCCAGCCCTTCAAGTATGTGCCCGTCCCGGGGGGCCAGTCCTTCAGCTACCAACGCCGCTTTCAGCCCCGCTTCACCCGCGGCCCGGGGCCCCCGCCCCCGCCCGAGGACCCGCCCCGGGAGCAGCCCCACAGAGCCCCCGCCCAGGGCAGGAAGGCTGCAGACCTCTCCCCTGAGATGGGTACGCTCTACCACCCCCCTAAATCTGCTCCCTCCACTCAGTAATACAGTGGCAGTGCATGTCTGGTTTTTGTTGAACTTGGGACAGCTATTCATTTTTACATATCTTTTTTTTTTTCTAGGTTCTATTTTGCTTTTTTTAGACTTTTAGTTTGTGTTCTTTTTGTTTGTATCCATCAACAGTTTGGTTTACTCAGCCTCATTTTTTCTTTAACAAGGTCGAGTTGACCGAGATGTTTTTGTGAACTGTACGTTTTAATGAGGATCCACACAAGTGCAAAGTGGATTGTTTGATCTCGGTTGGACTCAGTCATCTGTTTAATAACTTTTGCATTACTGTTTTTCTTTCTTGTTTTGAAAGCCTTGTTCATGCAACAATTTTGAATAATCCAACATCATTTGTCTTGAAGGAGTTAGAAACAACTGAAACTGGAGTTTAAGGAACTATCGATTTCAGCAAGGATCTGAGGTGTCAATGCGCACAGTATGGTTCACCCACCCAACGGAGCTCTGTTTCTTCTCCTGGCAAAAAAACCAGCATTACTGTTTCCAATTCCTCAGTTGGATCTGATCTCCTGATTCTTGAAGTCGGTTGCGTTGTCAGGGGAACCTGGTCTGGAGCTTGTGTTTTGGTTGTGCACCTGCGTGCCTTGGTCGCCCATCCAGGGGAACATCTGAATTCATTCTCAGGAGGTTCCTGGCGAAGCCCTGCCAGCCCTACCGGCCCCAGATGAGCTCTCGGGAGATTTATATTGGTTTCTTTGGCTGAACTTAATTACTGTCAGAATTTATTGCCCTTATAAAATAGCATAAGGCTTTCTTTTTTGCTCAGAGCACCTTCTGGAATAGGTCGTGATGTTTTGACAGCCCGAATTTTATAAGACTCCATCAGACTAGTTCATAAGGCGAGGGGAACGAGTTATTAAAAAAATACGGGAGAGCGAGAAACCAAGGGCAGTATTTCACTTGGTTTCGTGAGATATTTCCTTTCTTCTCCAGAGGCGTTGAGCATAGCAGAACTGGGCAGTGTGCCTCCAGCACGTAGCCTGGAGTAACCACACCTCAATTGAATATTCTAACATAGCGTGTTGGGGATTTAAAAAACAATAAAGAAAGGCAGCAGCGAAGAGCCCTGTCTGGGTACCGAAAGAGGAATGGAACACGTTCTTTTATTGGAATTAAATCTTCCAGATGGTAGGGCTGTCTGCCGCTTTGAACGGCTACGCTAACGAGGGCCAGCGAAACCAAGGCCGTCGGTTGTGCGCGCCTCACTAGAAAGAGAGAGAATGCTCGCTCTGTCACCATTATGACACACACCTCCCACCCAGCAGAGGTGGATTCCAGTGGAGGTCATCGCTGTCACGCGTGACTCAGACAGCAGTCAGGGCCTTTCAAAGCGGACCGCACATTAGATCGGTTCTCATTCGCCACCATGCAATTAAAATCTCATGACATGCTTTTATAAAGAATCGATTAATATAATTGCAGGTGACACTCCCGTATCGCAGGGGTTAGGGGCTCAGCCCCCCGACGATGTGGAAAAACTGCGTAAAACTTTCCGCCCCCCCTAGGCGAGCGTAGCAAAGCGATGCAAGCACCTCCAACTGGAGGGTTTGCTGGGGAGCTGTGACCATTTTAAACCAGGCTGGAGGTCTGCGCTAGCTAGTGCTCAAATGGTTTAAAAGGGAGTTATCCCATAACTTAATTGTTTGTTGCCGACCCATGAAAAATTGAAGCCGCGATGTGGAAAGCCGCGATGTGTGAGGGTCATCTGTAATTGTATTTTAACTCGACTTTGCCTCGCTTTTCCAGGAATGATCTTTAACGAGCAGGACCAGGAGATCCGAGACATGGGCTACCACAAGCACGCTTTCAACGTGCTAATCAGCAACAGGCTGGGGTACCACAGGGACCTGCCCGACACCAGGAACGAGAAGTGAGTTTAACTCTGGTAACAAACGAACCACACCACAATCGGAATGCACAATGACAGTCCCCAGCAGAGCGTAACACCATGCTGTTCACCGTAGTATTGAGTGCTGGTACCTTATCCTTGTTCCTGATGAGGTCAGAGTTTCACCGGCACTATCATCATCTTATTCACCTGGGTCGCAGCCTGTGTCTGGGGCGGGGTTGGCTTAAATTGTTTTTATCGATTTCCAAATAATTGCTGTGAAACGCCATGGCAGCACCAGTACAATAAAATCATAACCCCATCGCCCTGGATGCTCAAAATGCTACCCACAAGCCCCACCGCCTTACCCTGATGTAGATACTGACCCCAGTGTCTACGTTTCATCAGCCCTTTGTTCCCCACTTTTCCCACCCAAACTCTCACAGGGGAACTTAAGAAACTCAGCCTGTGTACAAGCTTGTGTACGTTTGACACGCTGTCCATGTATGCAGCTGGATGCTATGGTTAAGTAAAGGTAACTTGGCCACCTCACCTGGCCTTTCCCTGCCTCCCTCCCACAGGTGTAAGGAGAAGGTGTACCCCCTGGCTCTGCCCTCGGCCAGCGTGGTGATCTGCTTCTTCAACGAGGCGTTCTCGGCCTTGCTGCGGACGGTCCACAGCGTGCTGGACCGAACGCCCGCCTACCTGCTGCACGAGATCATCCTGGTGGACGACAACAGCGAGCTGGGCAAGCCTCCTTTCAGTTTGCATACGAGAGCTAAACCTTAGCTAAACCTTAGCCCCTAACCCTAACCCTTAGCCCCTGACCCCTATCCCCTATTCCCTATTACCAAGCCCCTTTGGCCTTAGACCCTAGCCCCTGTCCCCTATACCCTAGGCCCTACCCCTGCTCTGTTTTGACAGCAGTCCCCTTTCTGTTTGCATATAAGGACCTTGTTCCTCTGCTCATATTGAATAATTCACAGCTTCCTCTGAGTATATACGTGCGTGCGTGCGTTTTTCTGTCTATCTGCGTGTGTGTGTGTGTTTGTGTTTCTGTGCGTTTGTGAATGCAAGCGCATCCAAGGCTGTGGTTTGTGCTCAACCTATTTAGCTAATAGCCGGTCTCTTTCTCTGATGATACTTCAGTCGTTGATTGAAAAACAAGCCCTTTGAAGCCGCACACTTGAGTTTCCCAGATGAGTGTGGGGGTGGTGTTCTGGCTGCTGACTGTACTGTCCTTCCCGCCCACAGCGGACCTGAAGGAAGAGCTGGATACCTACATGCAGCAGAACCTCCCGGCGAAGGTGAAGCTGGTGCGGAACGAGAAGCGGGAGGGGCTCATCCGGGGCCGGGTGATCGGCGCCTCTCACGCCACAGGTTAGCACTTAGCCCTCACTCAGAGGTTTGGATTACTCTGGAGCAGGTTAGCACTTAGCCCTCACTCAGAGTTTTGGATTACTCTGGAGCAGGTTAGCACTTAGCCCTCACTCAGACCTTTGGATTACTCTGGAGCAGGTTAGCACTTAGCCCTCACTCAGACCTTTGGATTACTCTGGAGCAGGTTAGCACTTAGCCCTCACTCAGACCTTTGGATTACTCTGGAACAGACTAGCGCTTAGCCCACACTCATATTTTTGGATTACTCTTGAGCAGGTTAGCACTTAGCCCTCACTCAGACCTTTGAATTACTCTGGAGCAGGTTAGCACTTAGCCCTCACTCAGACCTTTGGATTACTCTTGAGCAGGTTAGCACTTAGCCCTCACTCAGACCTTTGGATTACTCTGGAACAGACTAGCGCTTAGCCCACACTCATATCTTTGGATTACTCTGGAACAGGTTAGCGCTTCGTGCTCACTCAAAGACTTGGATTACCAAGTGCTTATTTAGGCCTTTGGGTTTCTTTGGAGCAGGTTGCCACTAGTGGTCACTTAGAGCTTTGGTTTTCCCTGGAGCAGGTTAGCATCTAGCACTCACTTAGGTCTTTGGATGCTGTGGAGCAGGTTAGCGCTTTGGATTTCTATGGAGGTGCCAATTCAGGGCAGCACTTAAGCGTTGACAGTTCTTCATCACAGTACAGCTACAGAGTTTTGCTCTCTGCGTGATGAAAAAAATTTAATCTTGAAGGTAAAGCTATTGTAGCTTGACATTTCAAGGCTCTTTTTTTGGAATGTTTCTACCTTTTATCATTAATCATAACTTAAGGTGCATCCAAGTACAAATATCCCACAGTACACTGAGGTATTTGGTCTGCTGTGAGGTTCTAGTTTTCGCATAACAAAAATTGCAGTAATCTGAGAGGGTATATACTAACATTGAGTGGAAAAATTGAGTACAGTGTTTAAATACAAACAATTATCATACTTTAATTGTACTTCGTTGCCTCTACAAGCCACATTCCACTGGATTCCCCTGCTGAACAATGGGCAGGATGATGTAGGAGCTAGATTGAAAGTACCAGATTGCAGTCGATATGAGCTTCACTGAGCTGTGATTGGAACTCGGGGACCTGTTCATTTCTCTCCTGCTGTTCTCTGGTTCATTCTTGTACCTACACTGAAAAACTGCAACCTAAAAATAAGAAATTATACAACATTAGAGAAAAATAATATTACAATAGTAGATAAGTCATCTGCTGGGGCGATCAGAAAAAATAATTTGACAAGATGTCGTCAATCAAGGAGTACAATACTGCATTAAGAAAAATAATCTTGGTGGGAAAAATAGAACATTAATCTTAAAACCACAAAAACAAGACCTGTTATGTGAATTTTTTGCCATACATTTTTAAGCACCTGAAAGATTGTCTTTGCCCTTCTGACTTCGATATGCTATGACATGTCATTGGACAGCAGTGACCAATCCCCTCCCCCTCTGCTCTCTGATTGGTGTTTCCCCTGGCAGGGGAGGTGCTGGTGTTCCTGGACAGCCACTGTGAGGTGAATGAGATGTGGCTGCAGCCGCTCCTTACCCCCATCAAGGAGGACCGGCGTACGGTGGTGTGCCCCGTCATCGACATCATCAGCGCCGACACCCTGGTCTACAGCCCCTCCCCCATCGTCAGGGGTGGCTTCAACTGGGGCCTGCACTTCAAGTGGGACCCGGTGCCCCTGTCCGAGCTGCGCAGTCCAGAAGGGTCCATCGCTCCCATCAGGTATCCACACTGGATCTCCATCACACTCCACTTCCTGTCTGTCCCTCTCTCTACATCCTGGATGTCATTCCCTCTTCCTGCTGTACCCCTTCTTCCTGCATCTCCTCTCTACTTCCTGTGTCTCCGTAGTCTTCCTTCCTGTGTCCCTCTATCTCCTCTTTTATTTCTCCTCCACATCTCCTCCATCGCTCTGTCTCTACTTCCTGTGTCTCCCTGTTCTTACTTCCTGTGTCCCTTTTTCTTCCTGCATGTCTCTTCCACATCTTGTATCTCTCTTCCTCTACTTGTACCTCCCCACAATTCTTTCCTTCCCCCCCTAACTGACCTCTGTATTTCCTGTATCTCTCTCCCTCTACCTGCTGCATCTCACCTGCTCTTCTTGTATACCTTCACCTTCTCTTTCAGTACGTCTCCTGCAGTTCTTGTACCACTCCACCTCTTCCTTAATTTCCCAGAGCCACACAGAGCAGTCGAGTCAGTCTGTTAAAGCCGCGATAGTGGAGCTGTTGATTTGGCAAGCGGCCTTATCCTGGGCTTTTTATTTTTTATTTTTATTTACAGAGCACTAGAGAGTACTCATCAGATTGCAAATGGGAAGGTGCAATAACAAGCGCTGTAGGTGCAATTGTTAGAACACACCATCTTTTCCAATTTAAACAGAAGTCCCCCCATGCAGCAATAAGTCATAATCATAGTAATTATATGGTGGCTGTCAGTGCCGCCAATACAGGGGCTGAAGGTGTTATGACTCACTGCGTAAGGTATTGTTCTTTCTCTCGCCACCATCTGGCACTCGGTAGGGGCGGCCGTTTTCTCGTCCATCACAAAGCCGAAGCCGCGACGGAGGCAGCAAAGCCGGTGCTAACGATTAGCGGCACGCGGCAAACTTTTCGTTTGACGGTAACGCACCTGGGTAAATCTGGTTGTTGTGGTGCTGCAGCTGCCGCAGATGTCTCCCACACCCCGCACTGGAATAAATTTAGACAAATTTTCCTGCATGTTGAGGCATATGTGCTCGTAAACCCATTACGCTGACTCTACGGGAAGAGGAACAAGTCAGATGAGGGTGACGATATAAGTTTTCAAATGAAATATTAGTAGACTTTAGAAAGGTAGCCCAGTGATGCAATAATATTTTCACAATTACTGAGGAAGAGGAAGTTAGGGGACAATTTTCCCCACGCTAACAGCCACCCTGTGTGTAAGTGCTGCATCCAGCATGCCAGTTGACTTTCCAGCATTTAAAAAGAAAACAAAAAAAATAACTGATTTCCAGATAAGATGTCTCAACTTGTTTATACACCTTAATTCATACCACTCGACATGTTTTCATTTTGTTGGAGTATTTACCCGTGTCACACTATATCAACTAAATCAAGGGAATATTGTGTTACATTTGCTTATTTGCATCCAGAAAGTTAAGCCAGATTGTGACACTGGTGTTATGCCCTTGAGCAAAAGGTGCGAGACATTTAACTTGTCTTGCCGTGATTGAAACTGCCAGGGTAAATGACAAACTGCAATCCACATCAAATATGAGATCAATTGCACTGAAAGGGTTTTTTTCCATGAGGGCATAAAGGCCTTGAAATAGGAGTGCAGCCTGATTGTATTCCGTGTAGGTGTGCCTGTAAATTGATTGCAAGACTAGAATCGGTCTAGGACACGATTGGTATTTTCGCCGCGATGCCATAAGTGAAATGCAGATGTAGGAGGAAGCCTGTACCGGCGGTTTGAGAAACGGGCTCACATCCAGAATGTTGTGGATTTGATTGTTGCCTTAAGCAAAGGCAGTTAACCTAATTCACTCTGCTAAAACATTGAGCTGTATAAACAGATTATATTAAAAAAAACAAGTCACCTTGGATAAGGCTCTCCTGTCAAGCGAGTTACTTAAGTACATATTCTGGCTCAAGTGAGATAAGGCGGAGTGCGGTGATGTGGATTTTTCGCAGGTCTCCGACGATGGCTGGAGGGCTATTTGCCATGGAGAGGAAGTACTTCAATGATCTGGGCCAGTACGACAGCGGCATGGACATCTGGGGGGGCGAGAACCTGGAGATCTCTTTCAGGGTAAATGACACAGTGCCCCCTTTGGCCACTCCGGTCACTGCATTCAGTTGTCAATACATTTTTCCCCCTAGGGGAAAAAAAAGTTATTCTCTTCTGTTCAATTTCTACTCATAGGCTCAGTCCAATGACTTATTGACTTATTTCAATGTTTAGTTTAGTTAGCTAATTTGTTTGTTGGTGGAAACTAAAAATTATATTCATTCCAGTTTGTTAGGTTTTTCTAATGTTTTTCCTCCTTGTGCATAAACTCAGATCTTGTTAATCCAATTGAAGTTTTCCCGGATGGCCATAGTGAGTTACAGTGTAGAGTCTGCAGTATAATATTTCACTGTGTCAAATTTTGTAAGCCAAAAAATTACATGTTATGTGGCTAACTTGGCTGAGTCTGACCCAAACATTCCCCTTTTGTTCTTAGGCACTTTGTATTTGTACATGCACTCCGTGTTACCACTTGCAATATATTTTCCACCTCTGGTTAATGTCCTTGGCAGAAACAGTTGAGCTGGCCCCTTTGCACGTTGCGTGTATTTGTTTTGTAATATACTAATGGTCCATCGAGTTCCAGTCAGCAGTGTGTCGTGAGGGGTGAAAGCTGTTTGGCGGCATCGGTCAGATGAATTGTTTTTTTGAGGGATGCTGTCAGTAGACGCAGAACAGCTCTCCCAAAGACTATATCGCGTTAGAAAGCCAGAGTGAAAAGCTGCATTGTAAAACGCCCGTCAGTTGTGTGCTTTCTATGCGTGTATTATGTAATATGGCAGAGGTTACAAGGACAGATTTTTACTGGGGTGGGCGTGAATAGCCTCACCTAAGCTAACTCCTAGCTTGATGTTGGCATGGTTACAGGTGTTCAGTGAGGGAACTGAACGACACACAGTGCAGGGTCTGGAATACAAATATTTTTTTCATCAACTTGAAAAAAGTGACTATAAATGAAGAAAAATCACCAGCTAGTTTGAGTTTTAAGTCAAACCTGGCAAACATTTTACTAGTCAAAGTGAGGAGAAATGGAAAAACTGACCAGCCAGTCAGTGTGTTTAAAGTGACTAAGGTAGCGGGAATGATGTGCCAGCTTTTGGCCCCAGGCTAGGGTTGGGTTAAGTCACATGGGTCTGGTTTGAGACCGCGTGGCTGGCTCTGGTCTGTAAGCGGTTCTGTTCTGGCCCGGTTCTCCTCCGCAGATCTGGATGTGCGGCGGGCAGTTGCTCATCATCCCCTGCTCCAGGGTAGGGCACATTTTCCGGAAAAGACGGCCCTACGGCTCACCGGGGGGGCAGGACACCATGGCCCACAACTCCCTGCGCCTGGCCCACGTGTGGATGGACGAGTACAAGGTATGGACGACATGAAGTGTGGAGGAGGGGTGGGGGTAGCAGGAGGAAAGGGTGGAGGGAGGGGTGGGGGTAGCAGGAGGAAAGGGTGGAGGAGGGGTGGGGGTAGCAGGAGGAAAGGGTGGAGTCAGCTGACAGGAAGTCATAAGGGTGTGGGGGCCACAAGGCCAGTCAGGGTCACACCCACAGGCCTTCACCGTACATGTTAGTCACTGAGAAAACTCCAGGAAAATGAAAAAAAAAAACACCAGAGAGAACTGAAATCTGGCCCTTTGGTCCATTAGCACTGCTGGTTATTATCTCCTCTCTAGTCAGAGGCTGAGTTAGACCTGGAACACCAGGTGAGGAGAACGGCCAATCAGAGTTAGACCTGGAACACCAGGTGAGGAGAACGGCCAATCAGAGTTAGACCTGGAACACCAGGTGAGGAGAACGGCCAATCAGATGCACCAATCAGTCATCAGATGAATACAAAAATCAGCTCGTCTGCCAGCCCTTGAGGGCCTGTTTTGGGTAAGGCGAGCTGCTGTAGCCTGTGAACAGCGTATTTCAGATACGCTCATAATTGGCCCTCGAAAATCAGTTTCAGAACGCCCAAGTGTTCTCCTGTGGAAGAGAGTTACCAAGCCACAATTACTGGCCCTGAAATGCTGAAGATTCCCACTGCTTGTGTTGGGCAGCACTGCAGCGCTGCCTTTTGTCCTGATGGGTAGTCTCTTCAGCTGAGCTGATTATTGTAGTGTAGGCTTGTGTAATCATAAGTAGCGAAGAAAAGATTTAAAAAAAAAAAAAAAATGAGCAGGCTGAGTATTGGGTGTTTCTTGTATCAAGCTGAAAGTTGGACTCGGAGAGCAAAAAAAAATTCTCAGCTGAAGACCGCACTTCCTCAGAGATAAAGGGGTGGCCATTGAAAAGGAATTTAAATTAGGGCTGGTTTAGCCTGAAAGGGCCGAATCAGCCTGCTGCCAAAGGTGGCTAAAAGTAACGAAGCGCAGAAAAACAAATCCGACTGACCAAAAGGGAGCCCGTGGCAGGTCTCTCATGATGTGCAGTGTCCAATCCAGAAGTTACGCAACAAGCAAAAGCACATCAACGCTGTTTCCCATGCATGGAGAGAGGGGGACACAGATTATCAGTATGCTAACCAGATGGCCAGCTGCATATCATTAACATTGAAAGTCCTGTTCTTCGTTCTTTAGTCTCAGTGTTCCTACTTTCTGGTCCCGTTATGAATATTCATGAAGGGGGGGCGTGGCTGGGAACAGAACATTGATCACCCTCGTAGCAAACGCGGACGGAATCGGGACCTCCTTTTACCAACGGCAACCCTACTAAGAGGAGGATGTGCCGAGAGGGATGAAGGAACACGGGAAACGGCCATCTGGCCTTGCGTGCGGAACATCTGTGTGCGTACGCGGTTTTTGCTACAGGTAGCGTTCCCGCATATGCGAGAGCTCCCTGATAATCGCTGCCTGTGAAGTTCTGAGCGCTTCTGCCCCCAAGCAAAAGGAGGCATCTTAAATCACAAACAATTACAAGGTTTAGCGGTTTTAAGGCCATCTAAACAGTGAGAGAGCTACTTCCTAATGCAGTCACACATTAAAGGGTAAGCCAGTGTCTTTGCTAACTTATTTAACCCAAGTGCTCGACTGTCAGCATGTAATTGCAGTGTTCAGGATTCATTATGAGCCAGGGCTTTGTACTTCCCATTACACGACAAAAACTGTTCTGTGACTTTTTGCTAAAAAGGTCTTTACGCAGATTACGGTCAGAGTCAGACTAATGCAGTTAAGAGTGACTGTAAGCCCAAATTAAGCAAGACTTTTGAGAAAGGGGCGTAATGAGGCGCTTCCCGCTTGTTGAACGGTTTAGCGCTGGGATCATCTCGCCGTGCGGGAAGAGAAAGTGTGATGAAGTCGCTGTGGTGAATGACTAAGGGGGTCTGCAGGTCTACGCGCGCACACGTGCGGATTCAGAGCACGGCTGCATATCTTAGCAGAGATATCAGGTACTAAGAGAAGGGCTTTATCACTATGTTGAGGTGGAGTTGGGCGGGGCAGTTGAGTATGAGTACGTTTACAGTGGACTTCTTAAAATGGCAGTTCACTTTAAACTTTCACCCTAATTTTGAGATATTGTGTTTTTATTTTTATATATCATTGTAGTTTACATTCATTCGTAGTTTGCGGGAGATTACTGCTCTAAAGACTGCCCTCTTGTGGTGAAATTATTAACACAGGATGAAATACAACATTGCCTAGGCTAAGGTTGGAACTCTTCTCTTGAAAGGCACCATATCAATGTTTGGTTATCAAACCCTACATTTAAAAGAAGTGCCAACATCTAAAATGAATTTATGATTTACTCTCAGAAATGTACATGGCTAGTCTGAGAATCCGATTCTCACCCATTTTTTTATTTTAAAAACAAGCAATGACAAAAACTGATGGCAATGAACCAACACTGAGCTGGTGGTCGTGGGAGGGCAGAGGAAGCAGTGGAATGGGGTGGAGGGTATGAGGAGGTTGTGGGGCTCTCGTTGGTGGCTGTTCATATTGGTGCCCCCTTTTCCCCCACCACCATATTTAAGGGTGTTCAGAGCCAACGACTTCAAACATGATTAAGGAGATAGGGGGTCGTTAGATAATGCAGTGCCTCCTCAGGCAAGCCTGTAGTGTTTCAATGCTGCAGGCTTCAAGCTAAGTGCCTCCCAGGAGACCTCCTGACGTGGTTATCAAAGCTGGTCTTTCATTGGTTTTTGCTGTGACTCTGATCAAGCGATGAAAGTGTTTTGGGTCTTCGCTTCATAGCACATAGCTTCTTATCCTTTGACTTCGTACTTCATAGCAAACCTCTGTGCCCATTGACCCGAGGGGGAGAGGAAGCGTCTAAGACCCAGATTCTAATTCGCCGTTTGGACTTCCCTTTCTCCGAGTTGCTGGCTGTAAATCCGATCTCCCATAAACCCATCTCTGTCCACGTGTTTGGCGACTTGCGACTGGACTGGGAAGGCGTTGGCCGAGAGAAAACAAGAGCGTGGGTGTGCAAGGCCTACACAGCTCTCACTGTGGTTTATTTTGCCTCGGCGCCTCTGTACTTACGTAACCGCAGAGTGCCTTCGCCGCTCTCGTACATCTGACCCGACGTGAGGAGAGGAGGAACCACAGCCCCTGTTTCAGAGCACACCTCTAATTTGGTCTCCGGGGAATTCTCCTCCTGTTGTTCTCTCACTCTCTCTCGTCGTCCTCACTGTGAGTATAAATGTGTAGATTAGGATCCTGAGGGTTTAATTCAGCATGTTGCTGTTGTTTTCTGAAGGATTAAATGAGAACGCCCAAAATGAATATAACATTTTTATACGTTTCTCATTTTGTAGTGCACAAGCTTAGCAAATGTAGCCCAGCCTCAGTTTACCACACTGTGCTCTGTAAGCATAGAACTTAACCGTCCTTCAGTCTGAGATACGAGCTGAGCTTGCCTACAGCCAGTGCTTTTCACTAAGCCAGATAGAGAAATAAAAAATAAATGCAGTTCAGTGTCACAGCTATATTAAGTCGGACAGTTCTCCCATCACATAAAAGACATCATGAAGAAAGAGCTCTTGTGAGCGCTCCATTGTGCAGCTTGTATACAGCAACGGTCCCATAGTTTGACAGCTCCCATTGTTGCGGTCTGGGCACTCGGTCTTCGGTCGGAGGCGAAGGTGAAACAGGAAACCGAAGGCAGGGGGGGTGAGGGTTTTCGGAGGGCTGGCGAATGGAGCGGGATATGGGATCGGCGGCTCTAAGCCCCAGTGTTCACAGGGCTACGCTCCGCAGGTGTCACCCTGTATGAAAAATAGATGGAGGATGATACATTAAGCCCTATCTGCAGGTCTGTATCGCGGTTTTAATATCACTCACTGTAGAGAAAGGGACAGAGAGATGGTTCTGTCTCCAGGGAAACTGCCAGGTAGGAGAGCAGGCCTAGCCAATGAGGATGGGGGGGATGAGGCGAACACTTTCACTCCCGCTGCAAGGTTATTAAAGGCCTATTCAAGCCACTTTTAATTCCTGATTTTACTTGAAGAAGTACTTAAGACCGAAGCAGAGTAGCGACAGAACTACTTGCTACAGGAGATAGAACTAGTTGTAAAAATGATGCCCCTTATTTGCTCGGTAGCTCTAAGACCTGAATAGCCATATCGTATCCGTACTAATACATGCAAAAACAGCTGGTGGGAAACAATTTTGGGGAGAAGTAATAATATATGCTTTTATGTACAAAATACTTTCACTCATTTTCAGACTGGGATCATTGTGTTGCACCATTTTCAAACTCCAGGATGTGGTAGGAAGCTGAAAAATATGATGAGTCCTGTGAGCTATTTACGGATAGCAAACAGTTGCAAGTGTGTTGTGATTCAAGGGCAATGGGTATTAAATGAAGGGTGAGAATACCAAACAAACCTCACTCGCGGTTATTTGTGAATCCTTCTGCTCCAACCCCACCCCCCCCCACCCCCCAGGAGCAGTACTTCGCCCTGCGGCCGGAGCTCAGGACCCGTAGCTATGGCGACATCAGCGAACGGCTGGCCGTGCGCAAGCGTCTGCAGTGCCGATCCTTCAAGTGGTACCTGGACACCATCTACCCCGAGATGCAGGTGTCAGCGCCGCACAACAAGGCCCAGCAGCCTGTCTTCGTTAACAAGGCCCTGAGGAGGCCCAAAGTACTGCAACGGGGAAGGGTAAGGTCCCCTCGATCTCTGCCCGAAGCATAACCACCCCCCCATGTCACTGACTGAGCGGCTCCCCAAAGTCACGAGCAATACCTTCATTTCACCAGTAGGTGGCAAATATGCTCCAATAAAGTTGTTTTATGGTAAGGAGCCCCCAAATGGTGTCTGTTCTCTTAGCTGATTCCCCTAACCATTAAAGATAATTTGAGGATTTTTTTCTTTAAAACCAGTGTCCAAAAAAGATGGTCTTTCTTTGCTTACCATAATGAGTTACAGTGGTTGAGACTTTGTTAGAGACCCAATGACATAATCGTCCAGCTCTTTTCATTTTTGGTTTTACACAGAGCTGAGTTTTGGCTTATTGGCTCATTGGTTGAGTTCCACTGGACCCACTAATTGACATTCCTACATTCCAACTTTCTCTTTCAGGATATTTTTTTTCCTCTTAAGTAGATGCAAATTACTCTTGCTCAGATTCTGGAGTGACATCACACCTCATGGACAGTGTTCAGTGTTTCCTGGGAAATACAGTCACTATTTTACATCCTAATGTGTGTTGCAGGAAGTCATTCGCTGTGAATGGTGTATATTAAAATCTTTCCTCGAGCTCACATAAAATTCAGAATTAATGAGCACGTTGCCATGTGTAGTGCATAATGTAACTTGTAGTATTCCCATGCGCTGCATTTAGTAACAGGGCTTTGAAAGCAGCTGCTTTTTGAAGGGCCATTGTTTGCCTGTCTTATTGTACAATAAAGCCATGTTTACTTTGATCCAGCTGACCTGGGATCAGTGTGCCCTGGGGCCATTTCGCAAAAGCAGCTGCTTGGCTGCGGCCCTCTGAGGTTAATAAAGCATTCTTTTGAATACATACTCTATATGTTTTATGTATCATTATATCCTTGCTGGGCGGAGAGGAGATGAAAAATAAAAGCATGAGGCAGACAGCAGATGGCAGTGTGGTGATGGAGAACATGAATTGTTCATCTGAAAAAGCGGTCGTTTGAGGAAAGTTCAGAGGGCTTTTGACTGGAGTCCTCTGGACTCGGGTGCCTGCTGAATAAATGAGAGCAATGGAGCACAAATGCACACCAGAGAAGCACCGCACCACACTTCTGCATTTCAGATATTCGCGAGGTGCTCTTATCCGGAGCGGCATCCACAACTTATACTTTTACTCACTGTGCATTTACACACATGGATATTTACTAAAATACAATGCTGAAGGGTACAACAGCTCTGCCCTACATGGGAATCAAACCTGCAACCTCTGAGTCGAGCTCCCTAACTACTGTTAGTTGTTTGGGGAGCTGAAGTCGGACCACAGCAATGTAGCATAATGGCTAAGGTGGGAGGCTTGATTTCCAGGTAGGGCGCTGCTGTTGCTACCTTCAGCCAAGATACTTAATCCCAACGGCTTCAGTTTCAAAATCCAGCTGTATAAATGCCTAGTGTGTGGAAATGTAAATGGCGTAGGTCACTGTGGGTAAGAGCATCTGCTGAATGCTTACTGTAATTACCCTTCAGTGCTCCCCCACTGTCTCGGCTCCTTCAGCTCACGCACTCGGGGCAGATTCTCTGATCGTTACTCACACATGGCACCGTTTCTGATTGGCAGCCGTGATGTAACCAAGCCAGTGGAGGGTGAGGTGTACCTGAGCTATCTCACGCACATTCATAATCCTCAGAGAAATGTAAAACCTTGTGTTTATTTAAAATTTAAAATGATGAAGAACTATTTGGTAACTTTTATTTTTCCCCAAAAGAAATTACATAAACTGAAAATGAATAAGTCACTGCTGTTCAAGTATTTAAGTAACCATTAAATAATACCATCATATTAAATTGTAAACATCTTCAAGTTTATTTTTCATAGATTCAAGGACCATGCAGTTCAGTTGTGATTCATGTAATAAATTCACTTAGATGGTCTTGGTTGTTATGAGCAGACGAAACGAGCTGGAATTTAACTGGAACTTCCCTCTGGAACAGACCAGTTCCAGTCATGGAGAACTTGAAACCTGCAGGTTATAAAAATACCTTTCAAGTTGAGGGAAGCCTGTGAATGACAGCTCATTATAGTTCACGAAACCTCATTCTGCCACTGCTGTACACCAGTGTCTTATGTGATAAAGAAATGAGGCAGAAAGAAAACTTTTTCATAGAAACATTGTACTAAAATTTCCCACTCTCCTCCTGTGCTCAGTCATCTAGGTCGACAGAAACTCATTCTAAATGTCAGAATGTGTTAATTAAATACAGGGGTAGAAAAAGTAATGGAAACATCAAATTAAGAAGTACCTTGCTGTAACTAAAAAAGGAGTTTGTATATGTTGATTATTAACATTACTGCCAATTGCATATGCAACTATATTAGACATTTTATAACACTTTAATATGGTAGTAATATACTGCTGTTTTTGTAAGTGATCAACCTTCTGAATTGAAGGTTACAGAAAAAAGCAAAATTATATTGAAGCCAAAGGTCCAGCTCCTTGTTAGTTCATATTCATACACTGCTTACTGTGTCTACCCCATGTAGATGGTGGAGGGAGTATGCTGGAGATGTTGCACTGGTTGTTTTGAATGCTGCCAGTCTGGTAACATGGTACCCATATACCAACATGGCCAGTGTCTTTTGCCCCTTTCCTGGCGACTCTCTGGCTGCTCAAGGTCCCGGTCCAACCCAACTCTCACTCAAAATGGTTTGGCTCGGGCCGTTATCGAACACTGAACTCGATATCACACAAAACAAGGCTGCTGTGAGATATTTGGCACAGGAATGTGTCGCTGGGTGATCTGTCAAGGGAAGGGATCAAGTGAACTGTTTTTTTTTTTTCCCTGTTCATTCAAGTCTTAAACAAATTTGTGACACAGACAGGTAATCAAAGCTGTTGATGAAGAGCAATTAGTTGTTCGGTGGGGCCCAGAACAATTAATCGAACACCTAATTAAGCCTAATTGAAACATCTGTCTTGGATCTGTTGAGTGGACAGATGCTGAAAAATGTGCTGGTATGTAGCTGCGGGCTACATGCGCGAGCTGTTCCTCGTCATACGATCTGTCGGCTGCCGTGTTCACACAGCTGTCTCAGCAGCCTAACAGATGCAACCTCCTTTTCATTGGCTGCAGATTTCACAGAAAGTGTTGGATTCCTGGTATTGACTGGGCTTTGGCAGCCATTTTTTTTTTTTTTTTTTTTGCTAGTGGAAACGGGCTGAATTACTGAGCGTCCCAAAAGGACGTGGAAATTTTATGTGCGTTGGTTCATCTAGCCTCATATGGACAGGTGTGTTTTTGTATTTCCAAAACTCTCAGAGCTCAAGCTTGGCAGATGCTTTATTTACGTTGTTGAAAGCTCGCTTGTGACATTTTCAACATCACCGATATGTCAAAAGGTTTGTTACTGGCCACGCTATTGCCAAATACTGAGGAAAAAAATCTGCAAGGAATTTCAGAAATTGCATCAAGTAGCCTATCGTTTGAGTTGTAAATGTACAAGTTGTTGTAAGTGTATACCCATACTTCCATTTCAATCAGTCAGGCTTTCATTAGTTTTTCATAAGCCATCTGGATTTTATAGCTGTTTTTAAGAAATCTTGGAAAGAAAGAAAAAAAAAAAAAAAAACCACAACAATAACAGTACTGTGCGTTCACACCTTCAGAGTGTGGGCTCTTATGGAACAGTTTCATCACTCATATGCGTAGGTACAGAAGTCCAATAATAGTATTCTATTATTAGCTCAATTGAATCTGATTAACCCTGCTGGTATGGTAGAGAATAGTTGTAACATGTCCTTAGACCTGGGTGGCTGAGAAGCCCTGGTACTGACATTTTGAGGCTAATAGAGTGATGAATGCAAGAGCCAACCCTGCGGGAAGTGATGAATATGTGAGCCAATCAGGTTAGCCGCATGATGAATATGAGCCAATGAAACTGGGCTAGCTCTTTTAATTAGCCAATCAGGGCTGCATTCAAACTGTACATGTTTTGCAACATTTTGCTGTAGTCCATGTGGAATGCTGTTTTCACTCGCAAAAGTGTTCAACATTATACAGCAATCAATGATAATTGTCAATAATTATTTACATTACAATACATATCACAATATACATGTTTCTCTACTACTTGATAGTCCTTATGGGATTCATTTTTTAAAAAAATTTTCATTTCATTTTCACAAGAAAAGAAAAATTAACGGTATTCATACATAGACCAGCTGCAATAATTATATCTGTAAGGAAATGCAATTGTTAGTGATTAGAAATTGTTATAGTATATATTGCATATACTCAATCCCTTATTTGTGTCTTTGCAGTAATAAAATGCTATATATTGCACTCACATTCAATATATGAACATTGCCACCCAATTCAGATATATTTTCATGTGAGCCAGTAGAAAATTCCATTGATGTATAATATTAACTGTAGTTTTGAGAATAGTTTGACTCATTAGGTTCAGGTTTGGGGTCATTTTTTTGTTGTTGTTTATTGTTTTGACACGTCAGCGCAGCCTCCTAGCGATACTGGTGCCCGCCCACCCAGGACTCAGCAAAGAGCAGCGGGTAGAGCTGACTCACTGTTGGGCGCGGACACGTGCGCACACACACACGCACACATATAACATCGCCTTGGTAACCGTGCAGTAATTCCAGTGGCTTCTCTGGTTCAGGCTATCGATGGCTGTCCGTTAGATCTCCGTGGAGAGCAGGCTTGTCTCGTTCAGGCTATCGATGCCTGTCCGTTAGATTTCCACGCAGAGCGGGGACAGCCGTTATCAGCTGAGACAGGCCTGAGCGGTGGTGGGTTTTCGTTCCGTCGAGAAGCAGCTCCTCACGTCTTCAATACATGCAAGAACATATTGCACAGCATATGGGGAATCTCTGCAGGAGGAAGGGAGAAAAACCTTCTTATACAGTCCAATTACTAATACTTTCATGTGTTTGAGTTGATGTCAGTTTCTAGGCTTGGATCATTGTGCAATGTAATTTTCGGTCAACAGGATGTGATATACAGTATAGGCGCTTTCAGAACAAACAGTTCAGGGGACTTTTTTGAGGTGAGATATTAACTGGGGAGGTTCCCCGAGAGCTATGAACCTTCAAGAGCTTTTTTCTGTTTGCATTCGCACCGCCAGGAATGCTGCAGTGACGTAAGCCGGCCGTTAGGATACCAACGAAATGAAGTTTTACTCGGGCTTTTAAAAATGGCGGCCTCCGGTGCTGTGTTGACTCGTGTTCGACCAATCAATGCCCACTTAAGTCTGAACCAATCACCGTATATGATTGTATGATTGAGTCAAAAAATGGCGTTCTGAGAACTACAATCGTTCCCAGCAGGACACAATAAAAAGGGGGTGGTTCCTCCAACAGTTCTTAGAACTATGAAAAAGTTCCTCTGTGTTCCTGTGTGTGAAAATCAGCAGGATGAGGGCAGTGTGTCTTCATGCTTGGATCCTGGTGTCCCACTGTTTCTGATGGGTCTCCCTCCACCTGAACCCCGGGTTCATTTGCTTTGATCGAGCCTTTAATATAAACGCTGATCTGGATTTTTAACATCGTGCAGCAGGTTTCTGCACTTGACAAGCCATCGCAGGTTTGTGTGCTGTTGTTTTTATGCAGATGGGCACTTACTTCCATCTGGGCTGACATTAGCCTTCAGTGTTGCATTATTTTGTGTGGGTGTGGTTGATGGTGGTGTGAAGGGCACGCAGTCCTGCCGTAGCTGGGTTTGGCTCAAGCTCTGCTGTGAAAATCCCAGTGAGCCAGGCTGAGTTGCAGTGTGCCTGTTTGGCCTGTAGGTGTCGCTTGAGCCACAGCACTGAATGGTGATGGTGTGCATGGACCACGGAGCTGTCAGCTTTCCTTTAGTGGAGTCTTACAGCATCTCAGCAGGCTGTGTGTGTGTGTGTGTGTGTGTGTGTGTGTGAGTGTGAGTGAGAGGGGGTGTGTGTGTGTGAGTGAGAGGGTGAGGGTGTGTGTGTGTGTGTGTGTGTGTGAGAGTGAGAGTGAGAGGGTGTGTGTGTGTGTGTGTGTGTGTGTGTGTGTGTGTGTGTGTGTGTGTGTGGGTGAGGGGGTGTGTGTGTGTGTGTGAGTGAGTGAGAGGGTGTGTGTGTGTGTGTGTGTGTGTGTGTGTGTGTGAGAGAGAGAGGGGGTGTGTATGTGAGAGAGGGAGGTGTGTGTGTGTGTGTGTGTGTGTGTGTGTGAGTGTGTGTGGGGGGGTGTGTGTGTGTGAGGGGGAGGGTGTGGGTGTGTGTGTGTGTGTGTGTGTGTGTGTGAGTGAGAGGGTGTGTGTGTGTGTGGGTGAGGGGGTGTGTGTGTGTGTGTGTGTGTGTGTGAGTGAGAGGGTTTGTGGGTGTGTGTGTGTGTGGGAGTGAGAGTGAGTGGGTGTGGGTGTGTGTGTGTGAGAGGGTGAGGGTGTGTGTCTGTGTGGGTGAGGGGGTGTGTGTGTGTGTGTGTGTGTGTGTGTGTGTGAGAGTGAGAGTGGGTTTGTGTGTGTGTGTGTGTGTGGGAGTGGGAGTGAGAGGTTGAGGGTGTGTGTGAGTGAAAGGGTGAGGGTGTGTGTGTGACAGGAACGCTGTCTCTGCATGTTGTGGCTGATAAAGGTCTCCCCCTTCCCCCCTCTCTGTCTGTGCCGCTCCTCCAGCTCCGAAATCTGCACGTGGACAAGTGTCTGGTGGCGCAGGGCCGACCCAGCCAGAAGGGAGGCGTGGTGGTGGTAAAGAGCTGCGACCTCAACGACCCCGAACAGGTACTGAACAACCCCCCCCCCCCCCCCCCACTATCATTCAGCAGGTCAGGTCAGAAATTACACAGCAACTTTAAGACTCAGTAAACCAGGTGAGCCCCGTGTGCCTGTTTAAACGCAGTCATTAATTAAGTGCTGCATGACAACGAAAGCCAGTCCGCCCTACAGCGCTCCAGGACCAGTGCCCCCCCCCCCCCCTCCACCTAGGCACTGGGACCACCGGGCAGACGGCCTCCATGTCCCTGTGACTCAGCATGTGTCAGGCAGGGCAGAGGTGCGGGCGCTGGGAGAGCTGTGGGCCTGTGACGTGTGCAGAGGAGAGGGCCGATACAAGAGCAGGGGGTGCTGAGAGTGAATGTGGGTGGGCGGCAGTGTGTGAGTCGCGCTCTCTCTCTCCCTCCCTCCCTCTCTCTCTCTCTCTGTCTGCAGAAACGCGTGAGTCACCACCAGAGCGCAGCCGAGCGTGTGTGATGGCCTCTCTCCCCCTCTGTCGCTCTCTCTGCTCTGCGCCGCCTCTCGTTCTTTCCCTCTTTACCTCTTCCTTTCTCTCCCTCTTTCCCTCATGCTTCCCTTCCCTGTCTTGCTTGCTCTCATTCTCTCTCTCCATCAGTTTCTTCCTCTTCCTCTCTGCCCCTCTCTCTGTCGAATTCAAAATTCAAATGCAAAATACTTTATTGGCAGGAAGCACACATGCCAAAGCACAAAGCAACACCTGAAAACATGAAACATCATAAGTAGTACACAGTGATGTGCACACAAAGAAATAACTGACAAAAAAAAACAACATATTATACTAATAATACAAACACTTTCTCTCTCTCCCTCCCTGCAACCCCTTTTCCCTACACTGCCTGTTGCTCTATTTCATTGCTAATATAAATAAATAAATGTGTGTGTGTGTGTGTGTGTGTTTTCCCGTCCCTCCCTGTCTCCCGAGCAGGAATGGGTATACGATGAGGAGCATGAGCTGATTCTGGCCGGGCTGCTCTGCTTGGACATGTCTGAGATCCGCTCGTCCGACCCTCCCCGCCTCATGAAGTGTCACGGCTCGGGGGGGTCGCAGCAGTGGACCCTGGGGGTGAGAACCTGCGGATCGGGGCACCTTTGGGCAGGGGGCAGATACAGGCTGGGGGCAAATACAGGGGCAGAAACAGTGAGGGCTAGAAACAGGCAGGGGACAGATACAGACGGTAAATGGAGATAGAGGCAGATAATGGGGCAATTACATGCAAGGGTTTATATGCAGACAGGGGCAGAAACAGTGAGGGTAGGTACAGACAGGGGCAGGTATGGGGGTAGATGCAGTGGCAGAAATTGTGAGGGGTAGACACAGGCAGGGGCAGGCACAGTGGGGAAGATGAGGACAGGAGAAGATGTCGGGGCAATTACATGCCAGGGTAGATACAAACGGGCAGAATCAGGGACGGGTAGATACAGGCAGGCACAGGGGGTACTGAAAGAAAATGGCAGATTTAGAGGCAGTTACAGGCAAGGACAAATATAGTGGCAATTAGAGACAGGGGCAGGAGCAGTGAGGGGCAGATACAGACAGGTGTCAGACATACTGCCTACACATGCTGCAGTGTTTGTAATGACAAATCACACCATTCACAAGACTATATCCAGCTCAGATGAAACTGTACGTCCCCACGCTAAATATGCTTTATGGAAATCGTGTTATCAGATCTCGTTGTTGGCACAGCTGGTTCCATGTCTCTAATGGTGTTAAAAGCAGGAGATAAATGTGATGTAGCGCAGCCAGCAGATTTGTGTTAATAACACCCTGACAGGGCGGAGGGAGAAGGCGATGACTAGGCCGAGAGTTGCTCTTCTGAACCGCTCTCATTTCCATTGTGTTCACTCTACCTTTCTCTCTCTTCCTCCCCCCCTTTCCCCCCCTGCAGAAGAGTAACCGCCTGTACCAGGTGTCTGTGGGGCAGTGTTTGGCGGTCGTCGACCCTCTCAGCCACAAAGGCTACGTCGCCATGGCGATATGCGACGGATCCCAGTCTCAGCAATGGCAGCTGCAGGAATGACCTGGCCAAGAGAGCGAGGGGGAGGGGGGGACGGGGGTGGGAACATGAAGGAAGGTGGGGGCTGCATTATTCATAAACCCTCATCTCTGGCCTCACCGCCCATGCCCCGCCTCCAGCCTGTGTCAACCACCCCCTACCCGGGGTACAGCAGAAACCACCACCCCCCCCCCCCCCCCCCCCGGAGGGCAGGGGAGAGCCGGCTTTCTTCTGTCTGTGTCAGGGAGCTGCAACTCTCATCAGCCGGTGAACTTGTCACTCGGTCGGCCGCTCCCCTGGGTTAAAACACGGCCCCAGTCCAACAGGTAGAATCCAGCTGCAGACTTAGCTGTTAGCTCTGACCGTTATCGTGTGCTTTTCGTCATCTTTGTTTCAATATTTTTTTTTCCTTTTACTTTCCCCTGGAAATGTATTTTCCTTTTATGGTTTTTAGGAAATACTCTTAAAATTGTCATACCGCAGTTATAATTTGTTTTTATTTGCAACGTGTTATTTATAATTTGTAATCGCTGTTTTAACCCTCATGAATTTTTATCTGATATATTTGCACAGCAAGCGTTACTTTTCTTTTTATTTTGGCAAACGCATTCCAAAATATGTTTACAGTAAAGTACGGCTTGGCAGTATGAGACCCAATTTAAAAAAAAAAAAAAAAACAGAATTATATTGTTCTCTGATTTTAATAATCAACATAGATGCTTGCTGCAGAGAAAGGCATTTTTTAATCCAAATATTAAGAACACTCTCAGATGTCCTTGGGAAAGGAAAAAGTTGTTGAGTTTGGAAAATGTAGTTTTTAAAAAACTTTTTGATCACTGGAATTTAGTTGCTTTTCCTAATTCATGGCTTTTTTTTTTTTTGCTGCAGCTAGATCGTTGCGTGGTTTTTGGTAGAGACTGTTTGTTCAGTGCTTTTGGTCGATAGGAGTTGCTGTTTAGGAGAGCGTGTGTTCAGAGTCACACCCGCCGTTTGCACGCATTGTGGCGGTCAGCGTGTGGACCGGAGGCAGCGGAGTCATCCCAGTGCACCATGAAGCTGCCGCTTAGGCCCGACCCGATCCGACCCATCAGTACCACAGACATGGGGGGGGGGGGGGGGGGGGGCAATCTGCTCAACCTTTGGACGCAAGTAAAGTATCTGCTTAATGTGAATGTAACAGGTTTTAAAAAACTTTGACTATACAGTGTTCTTTTATTATTATTGTTTTTTGTAAATTATGCAACCAAATAAAGTGGTTTAATTTCCCAGCTGTCAAACTGATAAGGGAGACTGCCTGGGAAAAGAGGCACTATTGGCCTGTTTCAGTTAGAGACTGAAAAAGTATAGAATGAGGGGATGTATCACAAAAATATATTTCATAGAACCAATCAATTTTTTTTTTATTCAGAGCAAAACTGTTTGATTGGTTGAAACAAATGATTGACAGCTGGTTGCAGTTTCACCTTATTTCCCAATCACTTGATCACACTACCTTCTACAGAGTTCTTTCCTTTGGCACAGTAACTAGGCAACCAGACACAGCCGTAGTGAAGTACTGGATTTGTCCTAGCGCACATGGATATTGTGGTACTGGTCCAACCATTTAATTGAAGAGCTGGAATGGAACCTAAACATTTATCAGAAATGGTCACCTGGGCTAGACGTTTGCTTAGGAGCCCTGAGGTTGGGGATTTGAATCCTGGTCTCACCATTGCTGGCTATGGCGGGAGGTCCAGCCAAGCTGGTCTCATCACTATTACGCCCACTCTGGTTATGTATTTTTCACAAAGGGTTAATCCATTTGAGGGGTCAGTGGTGCCCAGTGCCCAGCCTCATCCATGTTGCCATGGTTACTGTACAGGTCCATTTTTATTTTTTTTTATTTTTTTTTACTTTATACATCATGTCTTGTAATTTGAAAATGGTCCCCAGTTTGCCAGTTAGAACAAGTAGGGTTAAGCAAATTGGGTGAAGGGGGGGGGGGGCTGGATCTTGGTGTTGCATTTCAGATCAATGAACCACGCACTCTCCGCTTCCTTAGGATCAAATCAGGAAGGGAAGTTCTGCCGAAGTGGGCCTTTCATGTTTGCTGTGCTTAGCCTGGTGCCTCAGGCACTTCAGTAGGGTAGACAGAGGGTGTTTACTCAACAGGCATGCTGGCACAAAGCGATAGTCAGCAATAGTCATGGTGACCGTTTCGGGGTGATGCTCATGTCTGGATCTGTGCAGGGTGGAGCCTCTTTCGGGACACCATTAGTTTTAGGGCACATGAACAGCTCATGGACTGATCCCTCTCCAGTGGCTGATCCCGCTTACAACGGGCTACAATGAAGGCCTTTCCTCTGTGTGGAGTCCTAGCTCCTTGTGAAGTATTAAAGTTTGCTGAAGTGGCGGAATCAAACACTTGTTTTGCATGGTTTGTCCAAAATTGCTGGGTTTTGTTTTTTTTTGTATGGGTTTGTGTGGAGTGAACTGCAATGATTTGCATCAGTGTTACATGACGGAGGAACCACAGCACAATTTAAGATGTAAAATATTTTATTTTTTTGTAAATGCTCCTAAGTCTCATTCCTCAAACCCATAACACTCTGCAGATTTCAAAAAGGCTTCATTTTTTTAAACAGATACTACTATACAGAACAGAAAAAATATGTAGGACAAATACTGGTAAGATGTTGGAATATTGTACAAGAGGAGAAAAATATCCAAGAAACAAATTTCATTACAACTATTTATCAAGAAAAATATATATACAATTGATTTTCTGAAAGTTAAAAAATACATCATGCTTTATACAAGTTTGAGACTGTCTGAATAAATCATTAATTGTACAGTCCTCTGAAGTTGTGCACACAAATAAACTTCATCTCAAACAAACTGGTTTGCAAAGTGTCAGTACCAGATTTTTGATTTCTCATTTAAGTCAAAAATAAAACACTACCTTAATTCAGACTCTTGTACTTTTTGTTGACCAGCCAAAACAAAAGTCCAACAATGTAAACAAAAACAAACCATACAAATTATTTTTCATTATTCATGATTCCAAGCCCCATTTTCTAGGCTCCTGCAACTTTACAAGCAAAAAAAAAGGCATACGGTTTCTTTCCAAACACCTGGTTAAACGACAACTCCTGAAGTCTGCATTATGTGAGCATTAAGGACTATTTGTGCCTACTTCAGAACAAGAAGCTTACAGATTCCGTTTGGGTGGTTTGAAGAAAAATAAATTCACAGTTATTCACTTATCCTAAGATCAGATCGGAGGTGCATTCAGACACACGTTGCTGGAGATCTGTAGTCCTCTTGAACATTGACCTGTCCAGGTTGATTTTGGGAGTTCCGGAACCATTTCCTCCCAGCTTTGCCAGTGGAGTCTACCTCAACATTTGAGACAAACATTTATATGATCAGACTGTTGGCAAAAGTGTACGTTTGAACACACCTCTGACTAAGCCCAAGGACGTTGAATTTCTTCTGCATCTGATTTGCGCTTCCCATGATTCTTCATGGTTCTTCAGTCGCACAAATCAGGACAAAAACCAAAGCAATAGGCAAAAAGAAAATTCAGGAATTACAAACTTTTCATCTTCAAGTGGTCAGAAAACATTTTAGATCACAACAACAATACTGTATTTCTAAATACAACGAAAATACTCATTTCATTTTACACATTCTGTACATATTTATACTGTATATATACTCTGAACAACAGGTCATCCTTAAATTAATATTTTTAACCAAAAAAATAAAACATGACCCAAACTGCTGTGAAGTTAAGGTAGCATTTGGTCAATTACTTCTCTATTTGTCTTTAGATGGTTGTTTTTTTCCCAAAAATATTTACACTTTGTACAAAGCGACTGTTTCCGTCCAAGCTGGAAGCCACAGCAGCTATTCAGCCTTATTCTCCATTTTAAAAATATCTTCATTCAGTTAATAAATACAAAAATGTTTCTCTTATTTTACAGAAATCAAAAAGGAAAAAAATAATAAACTGACTCATGGAATCAAGTATTTAAATGTATTTTTTTTAGTGCAAGTTAATTTTCCCTTAGCTTCATCCCTAAGGAGCTCCTAAGTACATTCCTTGTTCAGTGGTGTCTACATTGCCATATTTTTAATATATTTTTATATATTCATTTCTTTAAACTAGAGGGCCTGCCCCTTGCGTCAAATAAGGTGGTGGCCAGCACTGAGCACCCCCTCTCTATCAGCTGGTGAATTCATGAACACCCCCAACCACACCTGCCCCTCCCCGAAAAAAAAAAAATAATCAAACAAAAGCCCTCCCCAGATGACCTTCAGCTGTCTGGCTTGAGGGGGGTGGGAGGGGGAGAAAGGAAAAAAAATCCTCTCCAAAGCAGTGAATCACTCCAGTCGTGCCTCCTCGAACCTCGGCTGGAGAACGCTCAGTGAGTCTGTGATCGCGTCAGACTCCCCTCCCCTTCCTCTCATCTCAGAGTCACAGCGCAGCCAGAAAGGCAGGGGCAGGACTTGGGTCTTAGGTTAGAAACGCTTCTTCCACAGGAAAAACAACAAAAAAAAAAAAAACAGGCCCGGTATAATACAAAAATAATCATAAGAAATGCTGTTTTTCTTCACATCTGTTTTTCTTTAGTTCATCCATTTTCGACAGTTGACTGCCCCACAGTGGCAGGGGATCTTGTGCTGGTCATCCTCCAGATCAAATTTGTAGTCATAGCACAGCTGAGAACGAAAGAAGAAACAGATTCAATTAATAGCATAAGAACATTACAAGAACACACCGTTAAGCCCAACCTGGCTCACCATTTGCCTGTAACCTGCAGAGTATCCAGCATTGTGCCAAGCCAGGCCTTGAACACTCCAGGGGGCTTTGTCTCAACCACATGACCTGACAAGCTGTTCCAAGCATTGACAACTTTCTCAACACAATACGTCCGGATACCAGCCCTGAATTTTCCATCGGCTAATCTCCAGCTATGCTCCCTTGTTCTGTTGACTGAATGTGGTGAGCATTCTGGCACAAAATGGCTGCCGTCCATCACCTTGGTGTTGGGTCAGGAAAATGCACTATAATAACCACTTATTTTGAGAATTACTTACTAGGTAAGGTTCAGAACTGATGGTTAGTAAGGATAAAACATACAATAATAATAAATGGTGTTTAACGGTGAATTACTATGAAGACGAGCAGAGTTCCAGTATAGTTTCAGTTTATCCATAGTTTTGATTATATACGGGAAGAGTGAAATATCCTACCTCCTCTCCTCTCTGAATCCTGCGGTTTGAGCTAATGATGATTTTATGGCCTTTTTCAAAAGTCACAACTTCAGCCACGCAGTTTGGTGCGCAAGAATGGTTGATATACCTGTGGAAGAAAAGGAAGCAAAATAACAAATGAGTTTAACACTGCCACAACACTAAGATGTCTTCATGAAACATGAGTGTTATGGGAACTTTTGTACACATTTCTTTAATCAAGGAATTGTAAAGGTGAATAACCTGAGCTTCAACTTAACATCAGCACAAAGCTTTTAAAGACTAATGAACCATATACCCTTGTGCTGATCCTGCCCATTTGCCAAACCAATCACTTCCCTGGAATTAACCATATGGAGAATAGGGGCGGAGTCACATATGACAAGGATGACCAATGATACGCACGCATCACTTCTGTAACTCTTCAAACACCAAAATGCTGTTGAACAAGGTATGCTGACCATTTAAAACACACCCACCACTCTCAGCCTGCTGTCTAACCCCCCAGCAATACAACGAGTCAGCCAGTAATGACTTAGGAGTCTGGAGTCAGTCCAGCTTGTCATTGTATTAATGGTACAAATTATAGTCCTCTGTTTGTTTGTCTTGCAAGAACACTCCATTGGAGTTCCTTTGAGTCATTCCCCATTTTGAAAAACAACATTATTTGTTGTTTCAGAAAGAATTAAAAAGGGAAAAAAACAGATTCATCAGCCACTTGACCATGCTAATGTGTACAGCCGGCCTTCCAGGACACCCTTGCACCTGCAGAGAGCTGCATTTTAATTCCCATCTAGTTTTCTGGCCAAGGAGGAGCACACAATACCTTGCCGGACCTCCGGTTATGGTTGCGTCAATGACGTGTTCTCCGTCCATCCGGAACGTGTAGACCCCACGATTCTGTCAGACAGCACAAATCCATGTCAGTCACCTTGCATACACCCACAAAGTTTGTACAATCGGATCCAAGCTGACACCGTCATGGATCAGCATGTCCGTACACTGTGTCCTTTTTTGACAGCCAGATCATTTGTGAAACGTTTGAGAAGCTCATTGGTCACCTCACCTGGGACTCATACATCTTCTCCTTCCTATTGGCCACTTCGTTGCGGATGATAGTTCCGATGTATTCGATGACCATGGTGTATTTCTCAATGTCTTTGGCAGCGTACAGCCCCAAACCCTGCAATGGGAAAGAGTGTTCGTGATATTTTAAATAAATATCCTGTATATAGACCTGTTACTGTGTCTATACATTAGGTGTGTTCACCTAATGTATTTCTTATCTTATTAATACACTTCATTATGTATTCTTTATTTAACCACAGGTATGGCATTCGTGAGAACTGTGTGCGAGACCTGCAGTCTCCTGGTTTACTCTCTCTCCCTCCACAGCACGTAGGGCAGCCTTCTTTTAAAATTCATAAATGATAAGAGTATATTCCTGGGTACAACCAAGGTGTTGACACTGGTTTTAAAATCAGTGACAGAGTGAATAATCTGCTTCACTGTTGTGGGCAACAAATATTTCATACGTCCATTTCATTTGCTTCACTGTCATCCGTTCATCCTGCAGAACTCATTCAGTGCCATTTCCTTTTGTTCTATGAATTTACATTTCTGAATATGCTCAAGTGCTTAATGGATGAATTGAGTTAAAAAGGATATTGGGAGGTACTTTTCAACAGATAACAGATTATGAGAGGAATAACTTGCAAGGTCATGTCACAGAGCCAGCGACCCTTGCTGTTTTAAAAGCAAGGCTAGTTACAGTGCTGTATGGTTTACAGTCTCTGACAACAGGCAAAATAAAGAGCCCTGATGGGCCCAATGGCACGTTATCATCGTCAATTAATCCTATCATCTCAGATTACCAAAACAGGCCGATACAAATCTAAACCTGTCAACTCCACACAAAAATTCAGTTTCACAACAGTCATATCCCACGTCTCCAAGTGCAAAACTGAACAGCTGACGAGCAAAGTGCACGCCACTTCAACATCTGGCTAAGCGGCCACTGAGAGTCTGAGAAGCCACAGGTGTCTGCTCACCTGAATACGAGAGCGAGCCAGGTACACGTTGGTCTTCCACTCAGTCTTCATCTTGCGGTACTGGGAGGACTTGGAGTGGACGAACTGCTTGCTGTAGGGGGCGCTGTAGCTGTCCCCTGCGACTGTGCTCTGGAAGGCCTTTGAGGAGCTGGTGCTGGTTAAGGTGTGGGGCCTGTGGGACCAGAGAGGCCAGAACACACCAGAGAAAACAAAAACAGTCAAGCTTCTTTCACAAACACATACTAAGCTATCTACGAATCTGATTGGCTGAAAACAAGAAGGGAACAGGGGTGGGGTTACACAGCAAAAGGGTAGGGCGTCTCCTCAGAGACTGGAAGGGGATGCAGCAGCAGCTGAAGGGGTTAAGAATGCTAGCTGTGAACTGCCCAAGTCTATTTTTTCTGTGCAGCACTAATTCTTCCCCAATGAAACAAGGGGGAGTCCGATAAACGTCCCCACTTGGTAACACCACAAACTAATACCGATATTCATGTTTCCAAAAAAACTTCCTCACTACACTGAAATTGGAGATAAATCAATATTTTTATGGGTTAGTGTATTAAACCTTCACCATTTGGAGTGGAGTAAATATTTACTTTGAGAGCACATCCTCCGCTACTTTCACCCCCTATTTCATTCTCCCTCGGTGAGCAGAGACAGGAATTAAAGGATAATTTAAGCTAGAGTTTAAATTTATTAAAAAATTAAGATGTTTGAAGATGCAATTTAAGGCATTATGATGCACATGGCAGCACGCAGACAGCTCAGGGTCGATGGAATATTTACATAAAAAGATTTAAGGAACACAAAAGGAAGCCCCATCATGCACTTAAACTTAAGCTGTGGGGCGGAGGCATCGGGGGTGGAGCCCCAAAAAAAAAACAGCGGGTTGACTGCAGCGGATGCAGCAGGGAGGAGGAAATTCGCGACAGGGACTCTGGAAGCACAATGCCAGGAGGGAGGGGATAGGGTAGGGTAGGGTGGGTAAAGAAAATGAAGTTTAAAAATCATACAGAATACCTTAACACAAACCTCTTGACATGGGAGCTGGCCTTGGGCTCAGAGCGGGCGGAGCCGCTGGGGTTGATGGCCAATGGCAGCTCCATCAGGGGGTTGCGTCCGTAGCGGAAGGTGTAGCTCTGGCAGGCCTCCACCCCTGGCAGCTGGAGAGACACGTTTTTTGGGGCAACATTTTCAGTGTTTATATAACATGCTACACATCATCCAGCCCTGAGGTAGGCGGATTTCAAGCCCAATTTATCACACCCATATCTTATGTTTGTATTAGTATTACACATTTCACACTACTCAACAAATCCTCTAATGCAGGCTAGTGTTTGCTTAACTTGGGTCTTTCATCCAGAAATTAAATTATAAGGTAAAATATCTTCAGACATTAAAGTGAGTTTATTTTGCACTTCAGCCATGATTTCTTAAGTAATACTGGCATGAGGTTTAGAAGATTTTGCCAGATTTAGCAGATCTTTCCTGGATTTGTTCCTCATACTCCTGTGATGTAGTGCTGCATAACCTCTGGTGTGGCTGCCTCATATTTGGTGCTACATGTTTTGCGCTTGTCACACAGTACACAAATCTAAACTGTCATATTAATTAATTTTCGGGACCACTTTGAGGCTCAGCTTGTCTTTAGGTCTTATTCATGTGCTAAATTACATATTTTTGTCTTATTTTATGTAAATCTCAATCAGATCTATGTACTGTGAAACCATCAATGCAAAGTTGCCTATCGGCCATGAGGGATACAATACCTCATAAGCCGGTTGAGAATGTTTTAACTGTCCCTGTAACTAAATGCATTTAAACTCTGTCCAATTTGGATAAGTGATAAAAACACACAAATTAAGGTACAGTCACAGAAGCCCTTTGCTATGATTGACTGTGGCCAGTCCTGGGTCTATTCCGGCCTTTATACCAGGACACGGTCACTTCACCCACTGACTAAACTAAAACATTTACTTGTGAATTTCAGATTTCATTCTAATTCAAATGCTACAGGCTCACAAATGCTTATGTAAATGACAGCCCTACATTAGGGCTTCACAGCTGACACACATGGGAATTAATTCCACCCTTTGAATGTTAGACATAAAAATGACTCCTGCCAAACAACCTGAAAAGGACAATAACAGCGTATTTATAGATTATTTCTCCAGATCTGTCTGGTACTACACTGTGAGTGCCTGTAGAGTGAAAAACTTGGGACAAGAAAGGCACAGTTTAAACAGGAACAAAACAGTGAAAATTAATAATAAAAAAAAAAAAAAAAAAAAAAAAAAAAAGCAGATTCTTACTGATTCTATGATTCTGGTGACGGCAGAGACGGTCAGGCCGAACAGGTCTTCCCCTTTCAGGTATGCTGGGAAAAGTTTCAGCATTCCAGATTCGGACCTCCGCTGGGCCACCGGCTCCAGAACCTTGTCCCAGACTCCTAAGGTGCCGGGGGGAAACGCAACATGAATGGCAGCCTGGCTGATAGAAAGCTACAGAAGGAAAGAACTACAACTGCTACCTCAAAGAACTACAAGCTCGCCAAAAATTATACGCAAAATTTGGCTGAGCCCCAAACCCCCACAATGTGGGAGGGTCACCTGCACATTGTTTTGCCGAGTAGATCCCTTTATCCAAAGCAACTTGCAGTTTCCTTTTGGTCAGACAAACAGTCCATTTCTACAGTTGGATATTTACTGTGTTAATTCAGGTTAAGCACCTTGCTAAAGGGAGATTCCACGCTACCTTTGGGTGTGGTGTCAGTAAGCACCAGGTCCTCGTGGCCCGGCTCCACCACCCGTATGGTGAACTCGGGCCGGTTGTCCTTCTCGTCGATGGAGCACAGGTAACGGCAGCGGCGGTTTCCATGGCGCATGCTCCAGTAGATGCGGCTGGCCTCGTAGCCCACGGGGAAGATGGCGGACGTCCCGTGGAAGGCGGCCATCTGCTGGGGCAAGAGCTGCCCCACGGCGTGGAAGATGAGGCTGCCCACGCGGAAGGTGTGGTCTCGCTCCCCCCGCTGCACCACGCTGGCCACCTGCCGCGCCTGGTCCCGCTGCACGTACACGCGGCGGAAAACCGCAAAGTAGCGCAGCTCCTGCTCCAGGGCGCACCCTCGTGGCCGGTGCTGGTGGCATAGCATGGTCTTGTCCTTGAAGAAGGTGCACTGGGCGCGGAGCGCGCAAGTGAAGTGGTAGACGTTGGCGCAGCGGAAGCGGTGGCAGCCGCTGGTGGCGCCCGTGCGCTGGCAGTATGCGCACTTGACGGACAGGCCGCGCCTCAGCGCCAGCTCCACGTTGATCAGGGCGCCCGCCTGTGTCTCGTACACCTCGGTGGACCACAGCGCGCAGTTCAGGTGCACCCAGAGGTCCAGGTCGAGGTTGAGGAGCCGGGCGGGGCCGTCCGTGATTCCGTCGCCCTCCTCGTGACAGAAGCAGCACTTCCTGAGGTCGCGGGGGAGGGGCTCCGGCCGCAGCGACGACCCCAGCTTCATCAGGAGTTCATTGATCTCGTCTTCGTCAGGCAGGCGGAAGCCGCCCTTGGCCACCGTGATCTGGACGCTCCAC
Organism: Albula glossodonta; assembly: GCA_019788955.1. Taxonomy (NCBI): domain Eukaryota; kingdom Metazoa; phylum Chordata; class Actinopteri; order Albuliformes; family Albulidae; genus Albula; species Albula glossodonta. The sequence continues at coordinate 201,184 of JAFBMS010000153.1, read as the reverse complement.
TTCCTCCAGCGGAGCCCCTTCCAGCGCTTCCTGTGGGCTCGTCCGGGAGACGACGGCGAATCGTCCGTGCCGTTGTGGACCGCCAGGAGCCGGGGCTTCAGCTTGACCGTCACCTTGAGGGCGTCCGGCTTAGGCTTGCCCTTCAGGCCGGCCTCAGGGGTGGCAGGTGGGAAGGAGATGGGCGGGGTGGAAGGGGGAGACGTTTTGGGCTGTAGCTGAGCCAGGCAGTGGATGTCCAGCATAGACATGTTGCTGCTGTACTGGTGCAGGGTCTTAGAAGGGCTCTCTTTGACCATGGGGTCAGGAGAGATGCTCACAGCATGCTGCAAAAACAAGAAAAAGGGTTTATAAACTTTATAAACTCTAAAGTAACACAAAGAACTATAGCTGTCATTTCACATATGATGTTGCAATATCTGGCAAACTACAGTAAACAAAGGAGAAAATATCCTCCACACTTGACTAACTGCAGTGTTAGTAGTTTATTTTAACTGTATTCATGTTTTTTTGAGACATTGTCTTCCAGACACTAAGTATTTGCATGGAAATACAATAACAGTAATATATTACTTCAGCTACCACATAAAAACAGCCAGTCAGTCAGAGGCCATGCATGCACTGGCTGATAAATGCTTGGTATGTCCAACTCAACTATTGTACTGCAGTTTTACTTGAATACAATCAGCCAAACAGATGGTGCAATAGCGGAGCTGGGCAGAAGCTCAGTGTGACTGTGGTTCATGGGTTGGAGTGAGATGTGAGGAGGGTGAGATGTACCTTGCTCTCAGTGGCCTGGGACTGCAGCGCTGCAGAGTACAGGACAAAGCAGTTGTGACTACAGAAGACCAGACTGCCCTCCACCCGGCCTTCCCTAGAGTCCTGCAGGGAGAGATCTGCATGAGTGCTGAGTGTGTGTGTGTGTGTGAGAGTGAATGTGAGAGTGTGTGTGTGTGTGTGAATGATAGAGAGTGCAGTGTGTGTGTGTGTGTGTGTACTAATACAAGCAGGAGAGAATGCAGGTGAAAATTTGTGTGCGCTTCAGAGATCAACGGTCTGCATGTTCGAATTTATGAGTGCATGAGAAACAGTGGGACTGTGAGCACAGGAGGGTGTGTGTGCATGTGTGCATGTGCGATGGGCTATCTTCCTCCTGATCAGTGAAAAAATGATGACTGGAAAGCAAACTGAGCGACAGAGCGCCTCATCAAAGGCAGAGGCAGCCCAGACCTTTGTTGATGCCAAAAGCAGTTATTAAATTTACATATCGATGGCACATCAAAGGGCCCTCGCTCTCCAATTACCTGAATTTCGAGAGCTTAACCCTTAGTGAACCCCGGCAGTCTCTCTTCCTGCTTCATATCGCAGCCCCCACGGCCCCCCAATGCCCCCCACACCCCCGTCCTGTCCTCTCTGATCGGTTAACCCCCTAATTGCTCTGGGATGGAGCCTCCCTCTGCAGCACCAGGGGATTTGCATAATCAGATATCTGCGCTCTCCGGCCGTGCTTCGCTGGGCTGAGAGTCATGACCCGCATGTCTGAAGTCTGCAGCTTTTGATCTAATGCTCATGCCCTGCTGGTCCACCCTGCCCACTCAGGGGTCACTCTGACCAGGGGCACTCGCAGAGAGACCCAGGCCGAGTCTTCATTAACAGCATAATCGAGCTGAGAGGCCATCTTGTGCGGTCAGTGTGAGCCAATCAAATGTCTTTGCTCTCCCTCACACAGCAGCATGATTCTTTTAAACTGATTAAAGGCATCTCGTTACAAAAAAATTGACAGATTCATGAAAATTTCAGGTTTGAGCTTTTTTTTCCACCCCATACATTTATACAGCTAGGTATTTACTGTGAGCAAGTACCCTTGTGAACATACTTCTGGAATACAGTGTGTTTTAAAGCAATGCAAATGCAAATAAAACCCCTTAATAAGCAGATGAGACTTGTCCATGCAGCGGTATGGTACTGTACCTGGGCAACAGAGGGGAGATCTCTGGTTGACTTCCGAACTCCATTTCCCAGAACCACCACTTTGCAGTGACAGCACCATCGAGCTTTGAGGTCAAGGTCTCCCTTCCCCACTGCGTAGTCTCCCCTGACCGAGCCCAGATCTGAAATAAAGACCCGAAAAATCAGTCAGCCCCAACCGTGACAGATACACTCCAACACCGATAGAGGAGACAGCAAGGTTCCCGCTAAAAATAAACCCCCCGGATTTGAGCTTTCCCCGGGAGATGCGTTGTGAGAGAGGGCTGTGGAACATGAGCCTTAGGTCTGAAGGATAACAAACCGCACTGAAGAATTCAAAGAGCTTCCAAAAACATAGGAATAACAGAAAACTACACACTTATACTAATTATAATAATAATAACTAACACTAATAAAGATTTGAATCAGCAGTCCTGAGTTTGTTTTTGCAGCCTTTTGAAGAAAAGGTGCACCCATAGCTTATTGCGGAAATATTTCTTGAGCCCGTTTGCTATGAGTAATAAAACGGTGACATTTTACTGGCTGTATATAAAACTTGAGTTTTTAGATCTATTTCATATGGAAGGTAAAACTATTTGGATATCATTATTTCTAAGACGGCAAAGCACCCCAAACTCTCAGTGTGATTGGCTTCCTTCATTAAAGGAGATCAGAAAGAGATGACTTAAAAGCAAGCAAGGGTTGCACTAACAAGCTCATTCTAAAATCATTACTCAGTTACAATCACGCCGACATTCTTGGACTAGATCGATAATGATGCACATCTTCATCTGAGACCGAACAGTCCATCTGGGCGCGGACAGAGTGGGGTCCGGCCACTCAATCATTTAAAAAATAATTTGCAAAAAAAAAAAAAAAAGGCAGCCGGCTAATCCAGGTAGAGCGAGATTGGAATAATCATTGCTCATTAACACTGCCATAAATATCACACACCAAGCTGATGGGAGAGATTTAATAAAAATTAATTGCTCTTTCCATGAAAAACAGCTCAGACGATGCAGTCCCATGATTCCAAAAATCAAAGCCCATTCTAGAGGATTGGGATTCTCCATGACTGCAAATGAGATGACCTCAAAAGACCACACTACTGATCTTTAAGCTACATATCGAATCATACAGTTTGGCGTTGCACAAATATCTGAGTACAGTGAATTGACCCGTCGATGAAAGCATGAGTATCTTGGCCATAAAAGCCCATTTCCTGACTCCTTCTTAAAATGATATCCCACACCCCATACCATACACACAGAACAAGTGACACAGCCGTCCTGTTCTTTACGTTACTGAGCAAATGAGTGTTTCTTTTACAGCTAGATCTGTAAACTCCAACACCACCACTCTCTGCTCCCATTTTATTCATATTTTAATTTAATTTTGTCAAGTATGTTTACTGGAATGGCTCTTGATCACAATGATTCCATATCTCAAAAGCCTGATCTTATTCTTACACTTTTTCTTACATTTTTCAGCTGTGTATCAAATCCTGGAGTTTGAAAGTGGTGTTGCGCAAATATCTAAGTACCGTAAATTGACAAGTCGGTGAAATCATGAGCATTTTGACCATAACCGTCGTATGGTCCTAAAATGATCACCCACATTTCATACCGTACGTTACTACCACACTCAACATGTAATGTCGCTTTCCTGTTCTTTAACATACTGTGAAAATCACCGGGGTGTTACTTTTTTACCTAGTTCCATAAACTTCCGCGCCACCTCTCTGCGCTCCCATTTTCAAGTAAATTCTGGAAGTACATTTTACTGGAGTGAAACTCTTATGTAAATTTTCATGCTATAAACTGAGGTGAATGACCATAAAACAGAACCATAAAAACCAAACTTTGCTTCCCTATGAAAAGACTCAAAGGAACCTCAGAAGGAACAATCCCATAATTCCAAAGATGAAAGCTCTCCTTTGGATGGGAATGAAACATACTTAAGATAGGGCTGTGCGATATCACAAAAGTTTCATAGCCCAATATAGTTATTTTCATATCCAGATAACGATCCAGATAATGATACCTATCACAATATAGCACATTTTCTGTAAAGTCAATGAATAAAGAGTTTAAATAGCTAAACATATTGCCCTAAAGAGTGTGATTTGCGACACAACGAAATAAATGATAGAGCATAATATGAAACGATAGACGTTTTTCTATCATCACATGAAATATACTGTCATATCATAAGGCCCTAACTTAAGCTCACGGATGTGCCAGTTGCGAAGGGCATCGCTGCTTACCGGTGCTGGTGGGGGGGCCGAGGAGCTGAGACGGCACCATCCCCGGGGGCCTCAGAAACCTCATCATTCCCTGGGGGCCGGCACCGGGCCCTGGGAAGGCGGTCGGGTGGCGGGGGTCGAAGCCCAGCGGTGGGGGCCCCTTGAGGCCACTGAGCATGGCCAGCGAGTTCCTGTCAGGGGCACTGCTGACCTCGTAGCTGCCCGGAATCTTCACGCACAGCAGGTCAGCTACCGCGGCAACCACCCCTGGAATGTTCTAGAAAACAGAGGCACAAAACCATCAGCAAAGGATCAGACCCCAGATTATAACCAGGTAATGCTCTATAATTTGCACTACATTTTTCTGCTATTATTGCTGAACGTCAGAGGAAAATAATATCCAAAGTAGATAAACTGGACAATGAGAGAAATGGTACATGTGTACATTTACATTATGTTTAACAGAGGCCTTTATCCCAAGTAGCTGACTGGTTAAATTTTTACATGCCTTTCATTGTATAGAGCCTGACATTTATTGAGGGAATTTATTTAAAGTGCCTTGCTCAAGGGTATTCTGTCTGGGAATTGAACCCGTAACCTCCAACTTACAAGCCCATCGCCCAAAATCATTATATTACACTGCTCCCCAAACTCATTATCTTATAGCAACTCACCTCTGCTGCAGCTGGGTTCAGGGTGATTGCTATGGACACCAGCCCCGTTTTGGAACAGTTCGGAGGCTGACCGAACTGCGACCCGAAGAACACGCCCTGAGGCTCCATCTTCACCCCCCGCTGCCAGGCCTCGGACCCTGGATAACAGAGCAAAGGCACAGGAACGCATTCATACAGGCACCCAGAGGTCTGCGTGTCTGACGCAAGCAAAAAAAGGGCTACAGACCTTTAGAGGTCTTCAGGGGGACACTCACCTTTGCCCATGGAGCTAGGGAGGAGGGGGATGACCGGAGAGGGAGCGGGGGAGGGGGGCTCCTCTTTCACCAGCGAGAGGTCAGGGTAACGGCTGATCTCCATGCCGACCACACTTTCAGGAGACGAGGAGGGGATGAAGCTGTCGGGGGTGTCCCGGTCCTCGCAGTGTTCCTGCCCCCTGTGTGAGAGAGCGAGCGAGAGAGAGAGAGAGAGAGAGAGAGAGAGAGAGAGGAGGAGAGAGACAGACAGAGAAGAAGAGAGTGAACAAGAAAGAGCACAGAGTTAAGATACATAAAATGCAAAATGGAGCAAAAGAAAAAAAAAACTGCCAAGGGAAGAGTGAGCAAAAGAGGAAGAGGAGATTTAAATGACAAAAGACCCAGAATCATAGCCATAACGGTCAGTCAGAGAGTGGTGCCGATGGGGGAAGGTTGGGGGTGGATGATAGTCGAGGTCGGGGGCAGCCTGTAATCTAGTGGCTAACGTGACTGGGAACCATAAGGTTGGCGGTTCAAGCCCCAGTCCAGCCACAGCAAGAACACCACTGCTGTTGGGCATTGCCCCCAGGGCCCCTGGTTAGCCTAATCAACTGTAAGTTGCTTTGGATAAAAGCGTCAGCTAAATGACTGAAATGCAATGATATCGGCAGGCACAGCACACCCACCTAAGCTCCTCCTGGTTGTTGTGGGGGGGCGTGGGGAGGGAGGCGGGCACATCCACAGTTTTGGGCCCCTGAGCGATAGCTCGTGCCAGCAGGTCCTCAGGCCTAAAGGGAGTCTGCAGCTGCTTGGGCATCAGGCTTTTGGTCACTGAGGGGGAGAGAGAGTGAGAGAAACAGAGAAAGATGCATGAAAACACCACTCATACCTCAGTGATGGGTGGTCACAGCAAGGTAACATTCACAGCACAGGTTACATTCAAGGTCACTGCAGTTCATGCGGGAAAACAATAGCCACAATGCTGAGTAAGAACCACATCCAAAAATGACCTTGTGTTTGAGAGAAGTGGTGATGGTTATAATAAAAGTTATATTTTAGAAATACAGGCTTTCAACATTTCTGAGCAACGGCTGTTTTTCTGGCTTTCTGTGTCCTCTTGCCACTGGTGTCTACAGCTGATGTTGACATTGTGAGAGTTTGATCCTTTGACCTTACCATCATGGCCGCCCATAACCGCTGCTTTCCTGGCCAGCTCCTCGGTGGTGGCGAACCCGTTCACCATCTTCTGTCGAGCCACAGGGGGCGGGGTGGGGGGCAGGGAGGCCGGAGGGGTGGGGGGGTTGCTCAGATTGTTCTGCTTTAGGGAGCACATGAAAGACGGTGCACAGCAGTGACCACAAACATGCTATACAAACACCTACACCTCCCTTTACATCCAGCCTACACAGAATCCATTCACACAACTGGGTATTTCAAAGAGGAGATAGATTAAACACTGTCTGAGGCTCAGCTTTGAGGGGCAATTCCCCAACCCACCCCCTCCCTCCACCTGGGAATCAAACCTGCAACACCTCAATGACACAGCTACTCAAGTTTGCATGACAGTCTCCTTCAACCTCTATTTAGTCAGTCTCATATGGCTAGCTTTCTTGTCTATTGCTCTCTCCCTCTTTCAACAGTCTCCATCCTGCTTTAGTAAGTGTCTCCTGAGTCTGTCTATCTTATCTCTCCCCATCTCTCTCTCCCCTAGTTCTCACCCCCCGCCCGGGAATCAAACCTGCAACACCTCAACAACACAACTACGCAGTTTGCATGACAATCTCTTTCAACCTCTATCTAGTTAGTCTCATATCTTTCTCTCATTTCTTTCTCTCCATTACTCTGTCTGTCTTGTCTCTCTCCCACCCCCCTCTCCCCTAGCTCCCCCTCCAGCTCCCCCTCCCCAGTTCACTGGCAGTCTGGCGGCCATGGGGGGGCTCTTTACCTTGTAGATGAGCTGAGAGTAGTAGTCAGACACGCCGTCCAGGGAGGCGCTGCCGAAGGAGCCAGAGAGGCGACTCTCCCCGTTCAGCTGGCCGCTGCCGTAGGGGGGGAAGTGGGTGAAACTCACCCCGATCATTGGCTCCATGAGGGGCAGCAGGGACAGTTGCTGGGGAGGTAGGGAGAGGGGGAGGGAGGGGACCCCCCACACCCACACAATGAGAACAAGAGCGAGGGACAACCAACCAAACACACACAATGCACCCTTGGACAATTAGGGGGTTACAGTTTTGATCGATGTGCCGCTGCCTTCTCGTTCATGGCAACTCACCGGCATATACACACTGTCAGCCAAGGAAGGCACATTAGACATGGTGCTCAGTGATCTATAAATACAGTTTTTATTTACTTCACGGAACTACGGTAAACTAGACTCGCTAATTAATCGTTTGACTGATTGATTTTCATGGATGAATAAATACAATCGACTCACAACATCGCTCAGTGGTGTTAATGAATGCAGTGTCTTTTCTTCCACGGGTGCTTATGTACACATAATGGCATCATTGGGGGGGGGGGGGGGGGTTGTTACGTGCAGAAACCATCTCAGCTTAGCTGTTAAAAGGCCCGTTTGACTCATCCTGTTGCCTTTTAACTACAGGTATGCGCTGCATAACGTCCGTTCGTGCAACATACGACTGCATATACATGGCCCCAAAAGGTTATAATACTGTTCAGACATCCTGATCGGAGAATGTGACATAGCAGACATAACCTATTTCACCCATATATTACCTTGACAGATACATTAGGTGAAATACAGCACTGCATGTATACAGTATCTTGGATATTTGATAATATGATGTTTGCACAACATCGGAATCATATTAACGTCCTTTTTCCACAGAATGCATCTACATCACATTTTTTTTGTAATTGTTGGATGACTGTGTATTGTGTAAAATTCTCTCTCTGACTACCTCCTAAAATGACTTTCCCACACGCTGTGACATATGTTCTTGTACACATTCACATGTGTAACATACTGTAAGTACCCTGACCACACAAGTTACTGAGAAAATGAGAGGAGGCTACTTTCCCAGCTGTCACTAAGTGTTACCATTGCCATGACTCCAATGTCAACGCTCCCCACTTCTGTTTTGCTAGTATTTCTTGGAATCAAATCTGGAAAACTGGGTACTTAACAGAATAATTGACATTCACACTGAGGGCAGTTCAGTAGAGCTATTCCGATTTGATCTGGGTCATTAGTTCGATCATTCATGATATTGATTAGAGTTCTGCGTTGTTATACCTGTTTCAGCTGGGTCATTAACGTGTCGGTGTTTGAGTAGACCATCTGCCGCTCCTCTTCCTCCTTCTTCCTCTTCTTGTAGCGGGATGGGGGCTTCTCCGTGCTCTTTGGCGCCCTCTTGTTGCGCTGTTTCTTCTTGCTCTGATCGGCCAGCACAGACCCCTCATGGTTTCCAGACTGCGGGAACCCCGGGGCCCCCTGGATAAGCCATAAACAAACCATTGCAAACCATCAGACCACAGAGCTTCAGTTTATCCAACCTGACTCGCTATATCCTTCACTGTTCCCTTACACAAATAAAGGAAAAACAATGGCATATTCTCAATAAGTAAGTAATCACTGGACGGGAAGGATCCTTCTACAGTTTCTGCCATAAAAAAGGTATTAATTATATTTATAGTATAAAACATTTTCTTCACTGTTGCCAAATAATACATCTCTTTTGTGAGTCTGTCATAGCTCATTTCATTTTTCTATTATAGTCATTTTTTCTTTCCATACACCTTGATTACAGGTCAATATTATAAAATCTAGCTCTGGCAGTGAAAGAACTGTAATTATGAGTTCAGGCCATGATATTTTAATTCGTGTTTTCACCTGTTTTTAGAAAATGTATAGGATTATTGGCATGCCCAGCAAATACAGAATCACTGCTGATTTCTGCTGTGTTTACAGGATAAGGTTTTAAAAAAAAAACCTTACTGGATATATATATTTTATATTTTTGAACTGAAGCAAAGAATGTTTTTTGCATTACACCTACTGTAACTTCTTCCTGATAAACATCGACAGCCTACTTTAGTGGCGCTGACCCATAGTTCCCTCAGGACCACCCCACTCCCCTCCACCCACAGCCCAATCACAAGTACAGTATGCCTGTGTTTCTGATATCGTTTCCATGGCTGGGCTTCTGGTCGTGCTGGCACAGCCCAGCCTCAGAATGAGTCAGACATTTGGCTGTGGAGTGAAACGAGAGGAGGAGTAAGACCGACACGCTGAGTGACTCATCCACTCACCGCGGCCATGGGCGCGTGCTTCTGCAGGGCCCTGCCGTCGGCCGGTCCCTCGTCCTGTCTGTCAGCAGGGGGCGCCGCTGGGGGCCCGCCCTTGTTCTTTAGCAGGTGTTTCAGCAGCTCGTTGCCGGGTTCGCCCTTGGTGCCGCTGTGGGCGGGGCTTTGGCCTGAGGGGAGGGGCGAGGCGCCCTCTTTCCCCTCCTCCACCTTCACCGTCCCCACCCCTGTCGGGCCTTCCAGCTTGGGGTCCCGGGGGCCCCTACACTCACTGTGCTCCCCCTTCTCCAGCTTGATCTTGCTGAGGATCTTGTCGGGCAGCTCGGACAGGCCCGGTCCGCTGGCTCCGCTCCCCACTGAAAGCTGCCTCTCCAGATCCGATCCCTGTTCAGGGGGGTCATGCTCCCCCAGGGGTGCCGCGCTCCTCGTGGGGGTGGAGGAGGTGTCAGAGACGCAGGGGGTGAGAGGGGCGGTCAGATCCGAATGCGGGGTGGAGGGCGTCTTCACTGACTCCGCGTCTTCATCCTTCTTCTTCTTGCGGTTCCGCTTCTTCTTCCCCTTCTCCTCTGGGATGATGTTGGAGTAGAGCTGGATCAGAGACTGCCCCGACCCGGGGTAGTTTGGGGGCAGGGGCGTGGCTGGCTCCATGCTGAATGGCTGCCCCTCCCCGCCACCCTGGGGCAACATACCGGGTCCACTGAACCCAGCTGGCCTGGGCTGACCTGGTCCAAACCCGGGCCCTGGCATCATGGGGTGTCTGTGTCCAAAACCAGGACCCATCTCCGGACAGAACGGCCTGTTTCCTTGCATTGGCCGTCGTTCCCCTCCCTGCATGAAGGGGGCGCCAGAGGATAAGCCCATAAAGCCTGGCTGCTGGAACATCTGGCCCATCTGCTGTTGCTGTGGTGGCGGGGGTCTCTGCGGCTGCATGAAGTCGTGAGGCATGTCTGGGTTATAGTAGCCCACCCGGTTGGCATGGGCGTCGGCTCCCATCATGCCTTGCTGCTGCTGCTGCTGCTCCAGCTCCAGCCGCTGCTGCAGGGCACGTTGCCGCTCCACTTCCTGCATGAGCTGGACGCGCTGGCGCTCCTGCTGCTCCCGCAGACGCTCCTTCCTCTCCCGCTCCTGGAAGCCCTCACTGAACGGGTTGTTGTCGTCGAACTTCACGTGCGGGGTGCCGCCGCCATTGCCGTTGCCATTTCCCGCCGATACCGCCGGCAGGGGTGGCGGAGGTTTGTTTCCTGGCATGGGCATCTGTCCGGGGAGAGCGGGCTGGACGGGCTGGGCAGCGGGGTTGACCAAGGGCATCTGTTGTGGCAGATGAGGGGGCATCCGGGGGCCCCCCATGGGGCCTGGGGCACCAGGCTGCCAGCCGGGAGCCCCAGGCATATGGGGCGGAGCCGGCTGTCCCATTTGATGCGGCTGCATCTGCATCATGTGACCCATCATGGGCTGGCCAATGGGAGGAGCCCCAGGCATCATGGCCCCGCCTTGGGGTGGGGCACCGGGCATCATGGCCCCTGGGGGCCGGACTCCAGGCATTATGGAAGGTTGAATCCCACACTGCTGCTGTTTGACCCGATACTCCTCTATCAACTCCGCATGCTCCTTCTGCTGCTTCCGAATCTACAACCAAAAACAAAAAAAGGTCATCAACAGGTATCAATGGGAAGGGAAAACACATGGGGGGGGGGGGGAAAAATAGTAAAATGTCTTTTTATAAACGAGCTACAGCCAAATATTACTATCATGCTTGTGGTCAACTAAACTGTGTGGTAAATTCCAAGAAAGCAGCATGAGACGAAACACAATATATACTGTATAGCTATTCTAGGAGGGGCAATAAACTTGATTTACAGTAGCTACACAAATAATCTGAGAAATATTAAAACATAAAAATACATCCCTAATTGGAATAGATTATTGAGAACATAAGGACGTGGGAAGTAATTATAAGAAGTAATAATAATAATTACAGCATTTAACATGAAAAACTTATTATTAACTTGTCCAAAACAGTTATTTTACACAGATATCAACTGCTATAATCATCTACTGCATTTTATTTCAGCTGTAAGGAATTAATAAGGTTTCAACAGTGGTTTACTCAGCCCATATTTAGATTTATTGTGTGTTTCTACCGGAGACCCGTTATAAACAGAACACAATGACAGATGCATGCCCCTGAATTGGACCGCAACCATCTGCGAAGCCGAGGCAGGAGGCGCGCCAGGGAAAAAACATCAAGGTTGTATCAGCTGTATGAAAAAGGGGCCTTGGGACAAATGTTGACAGAAGGAGGAACAGGATCTGAAAATGTCAGAGAGCGAATTCATCCCTGGTATTCTCCAGGGCGGCCGGCTGAGCAAGGTCTCCCTTCGCTCTGTCATGGAAAGGTCAGGGAAGAAGAAAATAATGTGCGGAATAAACCAATTTTGGAAAAAAAAGAGGGGAGGGGTGGAGTGGAGTGGGGGTAGAGGAGAATGGGGGATACCAACTTCACTAGTTAGGATCTCAACAGCTTGATTGCTGTTTTCCTCCCCCGGAACCCCTTACAATGGGGGAAATACAGCACCGTTCCACCTGCACGTGCCACTTTATGAAGCATAACCTTTATTTTATTATTATCTATTTTTGTTTAAAAAAGGCCATATCCACTTTCTGCTGAGAGATAATCTTGAACATGATGTGGCACATTAGCAGTTTTTTTTTTTTTAAATAAGAGGATTACCAGACAAATCTGTGGGGAGTAAAAGAAATGTGTACAACTAGCAAGAGGATCCACTTCAATTACTAACTGTGTGCATGAAACGGCCATGTGAAATAAATATTAATATTAATATTAACAAATACTGAAAAAGAACTATGGGATTACCATTCAAATATCCCAGTAAAGCCTCTAATCTGATTGCTACAGAACTGGTATTGTAAATTTGAGCATACTTCAGAAATACCTATATCATAGAAACCTATACGCCTACTACTAAAAGATATTGTAGAAAGCTTGGTTTCCTGAATGAATACTGCCGTCATTTTTGTGTGAGGAAATATATAGAGAATAAATGGAAGAAGCTTTGTCTATTCATGTTATTACTACAAAGACTGCAGCTTAATCTGTGTGGAGCTGCACCCATATTTCCACACTCCAGTAGAATTTTTTCATTTTGAATACATGCACTTAATTGAATTTTTACTTCCTAATATCTTCAACAATTTGTTGTATTGACTCCATTATAGATTTTGGTCTATTGAACACTGTATTTGTGTGTGCTTTATTGCTGAATTGTTGTTAATTGCTTAAACTGAATGCATGTCAAACTGTTATGCATGAAAGGTGTTACACAAGATTATTATCGTTATTATCATGATTATTCCTAAGGATAGAGGTGAGTGGGTAGGGCTTGTATGACTGGCAGCTACAGACAAGGGCCTGGTGGTGGGTGGGGCTTATATGATTGACAGCACTCGGCAGGAGGGCCTGGCAGTGGGTGTGTCTAGTATGATAAACAGCCATAGGTGTCGTGGTGGGTGGGGCTTGGATGATGGACAGCTCTAGGGGTGTGGCTTGTATGATGGACAAGCCATTGGGAGGTGGGGGGCTGGTTGTGGAGTGGGGCTTGTGTGATAAATAGCCCTCAGTTGGGGGCCTTCCCCACCTGCTCCAGCTGCTTCTGCACCACACTCTGCTGCTCCGTCACATGCTTCAGCTGCTCCAGGTCCTCCTCTGGGAACTCTCGCCCTGCTTTCTTCGCCGTGCGCTGCTTGGCTGACAGGGCCTTCTTGGACTTCCTGTGGGCCCCGATCTGCTCTTCCAGAAACTTCTGCTGCATTTGCAGCAGCTGCTGGGTTTCTTTCAGCCAGTCCTCGTACTGCTTCTTCTGAGCGTCGTCTGAAAGAGAGGGGACACCAAGCGTATGCAGCAATTTACAGATCACAAAATGGCACCTAAGAAATGGGTATACTCTTTTTAATTAATCCAGTTAACTGTGTCCTGCCACCAAACCAGAGCCCTATCATAGCCCCAGACTCAGTCAGCAGATATAACTTAGGGCTGAACCTACGAGGAGAACTACAAAGTAAATTATCTTGAGTATAAACCCAACATAAAACCACATGATCGATTGATTGTAGAACTGTATTACAACTGTTCCAGTTTGAACCCAGTTCTGAGGTCTGCTGGTTTAAACTCCAGCTACATGTGCTGGAGTTTGTGGTTAATGTCTTGGTCATTGGTTTGGTTTATGCTTGCAATGTTTTTACCTAATGATTACACCACAATGTAGTTCCTAACATTTTTAAACAAGTCAGACATTTTTCCATTTATATCAAATACTAAAATACAAAAAAATAGTCACATAACATTACACTTTTCAGATTAAATTAAATGGACCATCCCCTGCACTGTAAGTTTATTACACACATGACTGTACACATACTTGGGAATCCAGGCCCAAAGTTCGGAGGCTGAGGCTTCACAATGTGTGGTGCCAACTTGCCGTCCTGAAACAGATGTTTCAACAGAGAGAAGAAAGGGGTAAGACTCTGCTTTTTACAGGAGGTTTAGCCAAAAGCAAAGTGAAAACTAACTATTCATACCGGGCCAATAGCTTGAGGTGGAACAGCGCCAGCTTCAGGACACTGCGCTGCAGGACCCTGCTGTCCACTTAACTGCACCCTGCCATGGGGAGGTAAATTACAATTATAAGATGCAAAACAATGATAGAAATAACAGCATTATTTATATATATATATTTTAAGAAAACGAGTGAGGACCCTTACCGGTTCATGACTATGGGAGCCATTCCCATGCTGTTCTGAGCCATAACTTTGTTGATGCCTTTCAGGGCCACCATCTTTGCCTTCATAATGGGGTCAGTGATGGCATCGAAGTCTGCCGAATTCCAAGAAAATTATCAGTCACAATAAAATAACCCACACAATAATAGCAACAATAAATAATAATTGTTTTAAAATTCGGCTAGATTCTGGCACCTTGCTCAAGTAATTGTTTTTATTGTCCTTGGAAATAACATTGTGATGTAACAGTGGAGCGACACACAACTAGTATTTCAGAATTCCAATTTGTAAATGAGCTCACAATGCTCTCACCGAATCCCATTCTCTGCATAGCCATGGTAAACTAGTAGCGATTAGTAAAATGTGGGGGTGAAAATCTTAGATATTGCCGCTTTGAAGTATTTCCATTGCTATGACACCTGTATGACTGTAGGCAGCTGAGTGGGCCTCACCGATGTTGGGGAAGAAGGTGTCGCTGGAGCGCTGGCGGATCATGGCCTGCATCTGCCTCTGCTGCTGCTGCTCCTGCCGCTCTTGGTCCAGGAGGTCCTGCAGAAGTAATGGCTGCTCCTCCAGCAGGAGAGGCCTGTTCTGGCCACCCTGCTGCTGGCTGAGGGATGCTAAGGGCTGAGGGAACGGCGTCTGCTGCTGGGCCTGGGCAGGCAGGCTGCGGGGGAGCGGAAGGCTCTGCTCCGGCTGCGGGCCCGGGACCCCAAAGTTCTGGCAGGGGGGCTGTCCATGGGGGAAATCGGGGTTCGCCAGCGCCACCCCCTGACCAAAAGAGGGGTCCATCCTCAGGCTGGGGTTCATCAAGTGGTCCGTCATCGGCATGCCATTGCTCTGTTGTAGGCCTATGACTGGGTTAGCCTGGGCTACTGGGGCGAGTTGATTGCCGCAGGCTGGTGGAACCATTCCGGCATCACCCAGCTTCTCTGGGCCCAGCAGGCCGGAGAGAACTGGGGAGGGGTCGGACATGGCTGAGGCACAAGGCTGGGCAGCCTCTGGGCCTTCCATTCTACTCTCAGCCCTTTCACTGGTTTGCTTTCCACAGCTGGAGGACTCCATGGAGTGACTCAAGCCCTCTTTAACCTCCGTTTTTGTGGATAAATCCATGTTTGAGGGGTTAGCGGGCTCACTACTGACAGCACCTTCCTGTTTGATGAGACCCTGCTCAGGCATTGTGGCCGTTTTCCCACCTGCAGGTGCCGCACGTTGGGCTGAGCTGGTGTTCCTCTTCTCAGACAGCGCCCTCTGAAGATCAGAGGTCTCACAGTGCTCATCAATTGGGTCACTGAGCTCCAGCTCCTCATTGAACATGTCCTTCTTGTCCCCAAGGTCAAGCTCCGGGTCAGTGTAGGCTATGATGTCAAACTTCCCGGACTTTAGAAGGTCATCCAGGTGCAGGTCGTTGGCCTCCAGGTCAAGATCCTTCCCATCATCCGGATCCAGGTTGAGGTTCCCAAGGTCGTCATCATCCAGGTCTTTCACCTCCACGTCCTCGAGGTCCTTGACTGCTGAGTCATCCGTGTCCAGCTTCTCCATGACCTCAGCAGCAGTGTTTGGTATCTCATCTGCTTGCACAGGGGGTGGAGCTGGGGTTGCCGGTGGCAGGAGACTGGGTGGGGCCATGCTAAAAGACTCTGTAGTAGCTGGGTGGCTCAGGGACCGCATTAGCGGAGGGTGCGGGGGCCCAGTGGCCATCAGCCCTGGGTGCTGATGCAGATTCTCCAGGCTGGAGGACATCTGCAGCTGGTTACCCATCCCCGGAGGTTGGCCCACTCCCATGGGATCCCCTGCAATCCTATTACCAGGGTTCCCAGAAAACAAAGCCTCCTGCCCTGTCCCATCCCCAAATCTGGGCGGTCGTTGAAGGTGTCCCCCACCCGGCCCCATGGCGGGGGGTCCGAAGGGGAGCCGAAGCCTGCTCTCCGGGGCGCGGTGCCGGAGCTCGATGAAGGGCTGGCCCATGATGTTGTGCTGCTGCATGGGTAAGCCCCTGGAGGGGAAGTGCTGGGGAAGGCCAGGAGGGTTACCCCCCATTGACCGGCCCAGGTCCCCCGACAAGGACCTCCTCATCTGTGGGGTCATGTCCATCACTGGACCCTGCATGGGGTGAGGGGGACGGAGAAAGTGCTCCTGCCCACCTGGGGGGAATCCAAACCTGGAAGAAGGAGAAGATACATTTATAAAGTCAAGAGCTGACAAGGCTTTGAAAAGTAATATACTATACTAAATGATACTATGGACCATTTTTTAATGTTATGTCACTGTGAAGCCAAAGATGGTACAGTATAATATACTATATTGCAGTGTAATTTCCTATATTGGGTAAAGTTACTCGTTCCCCCATCTCAGCCTGTTTATTGACAACAATTCATTTTAATGAACTCCTAAAATGTATTCAGGAATTATTCAAAACCATTTCTACCATTCTGATAGAGAGAACACACTGCCAAGAGCAGCTGCTGCATTAAGCTTGATTTCATAAAAGCCTGTTCTATTGTGTTCTCTTTTTATGCTCTTACAATGGCAGGTTTTGATCAATGGCAACAGAGATAATGCGAGTTGGCATCAAACACAGAACAATTTACTTGATACTAACATTTCTCAGAAAGGCTTACTGGAAAGCCATTGTGCTAACACTACTAACCTACCTTGCACCATGCGGCCTCAAGCCCATGTTAGGCACATCCCCCGGAAACTGGGGTCTGGGGAATTGGTTTTCGGGAGGGAAGGGCCCTCGTTGGTCATTCGGGAACGACCCAGGGAACCTCTGACCACCAGGAGCCAGTGAAGGGCCTCTCATCGTACCCGGGTACGGGGGAGGGGGCCTGCTGAACAGCTCGCCTTGGGATGTGGGGTCCTCCTGCGACCAGTGACGAGGAGTCCCGGGGACCCCTTGCGCCTGAGGCATGGGTGGGTCCTGAAGGCCCTTCTCCTGGCGGATGGCGCTTTTCTGCTGCTGTTGCCTGAGGATAAGCTCCCGAAGACGCTGCCGCTGAAGAGGGATAAGAGCGAAGTGACTTTAGCAACAGGCAACAAATTTCACTCTACGTTTGTGCAAGTCATTCTACACCTCAAGGTCCTGCCATCTGAAGACAACACATACCTGTCTGAGCTTCTCCTCAGTGTCAGCCAGAGGTGGCTGTACCCCGCTGTTCTGAGCATCGGGGACGTTGCCAGTGGACTGTGGGATATTTTGGAACTGCCCCATGCCTGAAGCACCACACTCATGACCCAACCCAGGCTGGTCTTTGGCGTCATGGCTAAGCCTCTCTCCTGACTGGGGGCGTGGGGTCATCGGGGCCTGCTCGTACGGGTCGTGTATGGGAGTCTGGCCAGGTTGGTTGGACTGGGGCTGGGCAAAGCTGTCATCCGCCATGCCAGGGTGCTTGGGTGTCTGGGAACCAGGCGCTGCCGGACGGGCAAATTGGTCCTGGTGAGGTGGCCCAGGGCGGGGGGTACCAGGGGGGTGCGCATAGGGGTCACTTTTAGTGGGTCTGGGGGTCCCTGGCTGGTGTGCGTAAGGATCGATGGGGTGAGAAGGGGATGGTCTACGATTGGATGGTGGCTGAGGATACTGGTCCACAGCAGCTGGTCGAGGGGTGCAAGGCTGCTGGGAATAAGGGTCCGGGGCCGGCCTTGGGGTACCAGGGGGCTGAGCATAGGGGTCCGAGGATGGTCGAGGGGTACCAGGGGGCTGAGCATAGGGGTCTGAGGATGGTCGAGGAGTACCAGGGGGTTGTGCGTAGGGGTCAGCCGCTTGCTGGGAGTAGTCTGGTCTTGGGGTACCAGGGGCCTGTGCGTATGGGTCTCTGGAGGGGTGTCGGCCCATGGGCAAGGGTGCTGAGAATGGGGTAGCTTGGGGGTGCCGGCCCATCCTGGGAGGGTTGGGCAAGCCATCATTCATGGAAGGTCGCGGGGTGAGGGGAGGGTGCGCGTAAGGGTCGCCGCCCTGATCATTTTGGGAGAAACCAGGCTTCTCAAAGTGGTCAACAGGCGAACGGCGAGGAGTCGAAGGCATCGAACCGAACGAGTCCTGGGACTGTGGAGGGGGCATGGGGGTTTTGAACAGGGGCACAGAGCCTGACTCGTTGCTGCCGGGAATGGGGGTTAGCAGGGGGCGGGAGTAGGGGTCGGAGAGGATCATACGGTTGTGGGACATACGCTGATAGGCCTCAGCTCGGAGTGTTGGCCTGGCAAACGGGTCGCCAGTTGGGCTGCCAATTACATGCCTCCCCTGCGGCTCAGGTGCGGGGCTCGACCTGGGGGGCCCCATGGGCTTCACAAACAGGTCGGCACCTGTGGCAGGTCTGGGGGTGTCTGGTGGCTTAGCATAAGGATCGCTGCTTGCAGACGAGGGTGAACCAAAGGGGTCGTTGGCAGGGGAGGGAGGCCCAGCTGGGCTCCTTCTGGGTGTGCTTGACCCTGCAGGTGGTGGCCTGGGGGTCCCCACCATTTTGGCATAGGGATCCCATGGGGAGGATGGCCTGGAGGTGGAAGAACTGGGAGAGAACATCTGTGAGGACTGAGGAGGGGTCTGTGGTGGTTGCCCCTGGTAACAAGCATCAGGGCCTGAAGTCCGGGTAACGGCCGGAGGTGGCGGCTGGGGACGTACAAAGACATCATCCGAGGGGGCGGATGTGGGGTTCCCAGGGAGTTGCAGACGGGAAAACCCCTCTTTGGGAGTGGTAGGCTGCAGCGGGGAAGTGTTTCCGTTGCTTTGTTGGGGCGTCATGGGGCTCCGGTTTCCACTGGAGGCGGGGTCGCCCCCTGTTGGACCCCCAAACTGTAGCTGCTGCTGCTGTTGTTGTTGCTGCTGTAGCTGTTGTTCATTTTTAACCTGCTCCAACTTCTGAGACGCTTCAATCTTAGCCTGTTGTTTGCTTTTTTGTCTCATTTGCTGTCATGGAAATTGGGAAGGGAAAAAGAGAGAAAAAAAAAAAAACATTTTTTGTTGGGCCATTGTAATACATGGTGAAACAGTAAATTTACTGATGACATCTTGCTGAGACTTTCCTCACTTTGCTACAACATCTAACGTTTGTTGTTGTTAACGCCATGCAAAGGAAACAAACTGCTTTCCAGTGGTGTGACACAGAATGTGAAGTACAGTGATGAAGTACAGCTTAGTGGAGTTAATTAGTGTTTCTTTTTTTTTTTTTTTGTAGACTACGGAACTGATTTAGCAGTTAGCCACTTTTCTCCCTAAAGCTCTACTTACTGTTTCTTTTATTACACCTTATAAACTTGTTTTATGGGTTCTTGGCAGATAGATGCCAGAACTGCGCCTTGCCTGGGATCTTACCAGAGAAATTTTTCCACATCCTGCAGCTATAGTTGCCTGGCTGGAATGTCCAAAAAGGACTTCTTTATTTGATGATTTTATGGCTTTGGTTTTTGGGACCTTTTCCCGCTGCTTCTTAACCGGTCCCCACATCTGAATTAACTCTCCCTTTTCAATGCAAATTAAGAATTAGTGCCCCGTACAGTGCCAAGCACATTAAAATGACCAGTCATTCATGCACATTAAAAAAAAAAAATAAAATAAAAATGAAATAGACCAAGCCTTGTTAATCACATTGCCCTCAGTTTTCAATCAATCTCACACCCTAAGCCCCACCCTCCCTAACCTCCCATTGGCTAATGCAGTCATCCATGCACACACGCATACACACATGCACACAAAGTAGCCTATTTTCCCCTTCCAAAAATGTGCGATTATGACCTGAGTCTGGAGCATTTATGCCCGACCCCCAACCCCCCCCGCACCCCCAACCCCAACCCCAACCCCAATCCCAATCCTCCCACCCCCACCTGTCTGAACTTCCATTCCTGTTCATGCTCGGACTCCTTGTTCTTCAGCGGGTCCTTGAAGAGCAGATCAGAGTCCAGAGGAATGCTGGGATCGAACAGGTCAGGCGTCTGCTGCTGCTGCTGCTGCTGCTGTCTCTTCATCGTCTCATTAGACATTTGGACCTTGTTTATGCGCAAAGCTGCCCTGTTATCTCTGGCTTTTTGCTAGGAGGATGTGGGGAAAAACAAAAAACGAAAAACAAGGAAAAAAAAACATTTAAAAAGAAAGTGTGGTTAAGAAAAGTGCTAGAATGTATCTACGAGCTGAAAGATTCACCGAGTACAGCTTTCTGAGTAGGTGTCTGTTCACAATCAGTTCCAGCTGGACAAATTCCCAAATTACTCAATCTCAGTTTTGACTGTGAACTTCGGTTCTGATCAACAGCATCCTTTGTTTACTGTTTGACCTTTCTTTCTGCATTTCTGAATATCAAACTGTAGAGTTTTAAACCTTATAGAGCAGAAGACATTTTAAGTGAGGTGACCATGGCTAAAACTAGTGAAGGTAAAATTACATATTGACAGTGTGTGTAGACCATGTCTCTATGCAACCGCATCTCTCCTAGGCATTGATATTTAGCTTGACACCTATACTGATACATACAAGCATTTCTAGAGTACACGC
The DNA here is from genome assembly GCA_019788955.1 of Albula glossodonta. Lineage (NCBI taxonomy): Eukaryota > Metazoa > Chordata > Actinopteri > Albuliformes > Albulidae > Albula > Albula glossodonta. The sequence continues at coordinate 180,523 of JAFBMS010000153.1, read as the reverse complement.
TCTTTTTGTTAAAATATAACTTCCTGATATTAGGTATAATTTCAACATTATAATAAGCTGTTCTGGAAGAAAAAAAATTAAAAAGTGTATCTTTGCCTGTTATATTAGAAAGTTATACGATGAAAAAAATCAAAGACAAAGAAACAGGAAACCCATGGGTTTTAAAAAGTCTTCAGAAAAAGTGAAGAGTAGAGAGAGAAACAGCATACACCGAGACAGGCATGGGCTCCCGGCCTCCCCTGCGCCCTCTCTAAAGTTTACTTCAAGCGAGCTAAATTTATTCAGAAAACATTGCACTTTCCACAACAAAAATAAAATAAAAAATAAGATCAGGAGTTTCGGTTTCTAAGCTACTGTGATCCACCAGCAGAAAAAAAAAAAATCAATATATTACACTTTATTTTCACAGTGGAATAAAACCTGTCAAAGGCCTCCATTTGATCTCCCTGTCTAATTTTTTATGACATTCATCATTATTATAACTGTTATTTAGCAGGCAATTTTGAGCCAGACAAATTTAGTTAAAAACACAGAGGGAAACAAGTGTACATTAATGATCACTGAGTGTAAATAATTGAATATTTATTCTCTCTTTACACTACCACTTCCCTCATTTTGACATTTTTCAGCTGATCTATCACATCCGGAAGTTTGTCTGAACACAAAGGTGCCGTATAATGAGCCATGTCTGAAAATGGAAACTTTCAGTGAAAGTGTGAGCACCTCGACAAATCCAGTTTCCTTACATCTAACCTAACAATTCCCAACAGGTTCCATAGATAGCAGTCTTGGATTAGTTACGTTATTGATGTGATGTAGCCATTTTGTTAATAAGGTTTCCGCCAGTAAGTGATTTGAGGAAGAATGAGGGGGGAAGCCATCCCCCTTGTTAACCATGCTCCCACTGGGCCATCCCCCCTGTTAAAATGAACAAATCATCTACTGGTTACCACCCAAAGGGAGATGAATGACTTTTCACACTAGTTCAGTGAGCCGATACATAACCTCTATGCTTTTGTTTTTTGAATGAATCAGGATGTAAAATAGGCAGGAGGGAGTAATTAAACATTCATAAAATGTGCTAGTTATGTAAATTGTGGTCATCAAGAGACTGTAGTGGCATCTTACCACATACGGGGCCCTTTCCTGGGAGCTGGCCTTCCTCCACAGCTTAGCTATTTGTTTAACCCTTGTAGTCCAGTCTGAAACAAGAAAAAAAAAAAAAAAAAAAAAAAAAAAAAAAACTTTTATCAACCTTGACAACCTTGTTTTCTTTGATCATTTTCAACATTCTTTTATCATTATCAATACAATACTTCTACCCTTGTTGTCACTGCTGTCACTGTTCCTTATTGATACATTTGTTGCCAGCACTACACAATGAGGTCCATTGTGTACAACTGACTGACAAACTTTTACACGTGTAAATTCACACCTGATTTTTTTTTTTTTTTTTTTTTTCTTTCTTGTTGTTCTTAAACATGAAATGTAAATGATTTAAAGTGAAGTAAACAGAGCAAATAAAATGTATTCATAGTGGATATGGTAAAACAAGTATTTGCATTTATCTGACTTGATTAAAAGGACATGTAAATTTATGGATGCGCGAGTGTCTGATGGATGAGGCCCATCGTGCACATGGTTTGAGTGCAGACTTTGAAAGCATTTCCACGAGCGCACAGTGCGAACCGTTCGCACCAGGGATGTTGCTAGACTTTTAGCACTACTGGGGCACAGGCCCCCCAGTGCCCACATCCTCACACATGCAATTTATGATACATTTCTAAAAAGTAGTTATTTTTCCTGAGCATTTACTGGGGCACAACAAATTACTGCTGGGGCAGGTGGGTCTGGTGATGCCCCCTGGCCCACTCCGTGAGGAAAGGTGAGGGGGAAGCTCACCTGGAAACTCCTCCCTCAGGTTGGGGAAGTTGACGTTGGTGTAGAGGACGGGGGCCACGGTGGCCAGCTCCCCCAGCGTCTCCTCCTTCTCCCACTTAAGCGTGCTCCGCTGGGCGTTGGACATGGTGTCGGTCTCCCCCTCAGGCATGGGGGTGGGGAGGGGGCCTGGGACAGGGATGGGGACGGGGACAGGGGAGGGGGTGGGGGCGTGACCGGTCCAGGGAACCCCCACCTCACCCCGCATCTGGTTGAATGGCTTATCCCTGGATGGGGTGGAGCAGGGAAATTATTTTGGGGTGGGGTGGGAGGGGTCAAAAAAACCAGAATGAAGATTTTAATCTTAAACCTTTAAGCCTTAAATGGCACTTTGTAGAGAAAAAAATCTTGCTTACACAAAGACATTTGCTACTTTTTCAAATTTTACAATTAAATGATTTGAACACCAGATTTTCTCCATCGTGGGTCTGAGTACACTTTCAAAAATATGACCACAAGTCCACCATTACAGTGTCCTGTTTAAAATGAGCATTATATTAAATATTATATGTATTATATTATTATTATAAACAGATTTATCAGAGTGCCAATACCATTGTCCCATATTGGAATTTATACCTTTGCTCTAACGGAATCTTAGTTTTTTAAATTTTTCCTTACTCCTTGTTTTTGCCAGTTGAAATTTATTATTGTTTATGACGATGCTGATTTCATAAATCTTCCTTCAGTTAAACTCCTCTAGACTCTTGTTCTTTGACAGACATCCATGTTAGAAAATGTTAACACAAAAGAAAGTTGACATTAACAAAATATCAGATTTATTTTGTGTAAGAATTATAGCCATGAGTGTCAGACCCTAAAAACCTAAACCTGGAAGGGCCCTTTAGACAAAGCATGCTCTGTGTGCACAGAAGGGGCCACGGGGAGACAGACACACAGTATGGAGGGCACTCGCACCTCATGTTGTCCGAGAAAGGGAAGCGCTGCATGGCGGGGAAGTTGTTGGGAGCGCAGGGTCCTGGAGGAGCTCCAGGGCCCATCGGAGGCTGGGGGAAGTGAGAGGTCGGTGCCATCATCCCATTCATCATCGGTATCCGTGGAAACATGCCGTCTCCTGCCAGGGAGGAAGGCAGTACATCATCATCATCACAATTCAGTACAGCATAGGGCGATTACCTACTTTTACAATACAACACTCTACAATACAAATCAGAATGCACTTCAAGCCACAGCAAGAACACCATTGCTGTTGGGCCCTTGAGCAAGGCCCTTAACCCCACATTGCTCCCAGGACCCCTGCTTAGCCTAATCAACTGTAAGTCGCTTTGGGTAAAAGCGTCCGCTAAACGACTAATGTAAATGATGGTGGGCTAAGAAGTCAGTTATACTCTCTTGCGGACGCGCACACGGACAGCCGCGGACACCACGGACGTGCAGTTGTCCTTATTATACGACTTTCTAGTCCACTTGGAGGACACATTCCATACATCCGCAGTAGATCTGCATCTACAGGAAGACCTCCAGTCCAGTCGGTGGCGGTATCGCTCAACTGATTGTCTTAATATCGTTTTAAAGATGAATTGTTCAAATGCAGGTAGCGACAGACCTCTTCACACAGCCTCTCTTCAAATTCAGCATCCATTTTGTTTTTCCAGTCCATCCATAGCTGGTCCCCTTGTAATAGGATGTCTGCACAGAGTCTCACGCACACCCTCTGATGATGAAATTTCAACGTTCGGACCCTCTCATACTCACGGATGCGCAAAGTATAACACTGGCGTAACGCGTGGGGTGATGTGGGACTATGGGACGTACCCGGGTTTGGCAGAGGCATGGGGGGGCCCTGGGCCGCGGGCATAGCAGTGGGGGGCGGGGGGTGTGGCATCTGTGGAGGCTGGGCGTTACTGGGGCTCAGGACTGCCGTGAACAGGTCCTCCACGTCTTTCCCCTCCAGCTCTGCAGGGGGCGACACATGCGACTGTGAGCCACCGACCACAATACACTACATTGCTTACATAGCAGTCCACAAAAATGTCTGTGCTGAATTGATATGGCAAAACACACCTGGGATTTTGTACAATTTACTGAGGATTGCACCTGAAAAACAGAGGAAACAAGATTAAAACTGCAGTCTGCACATAATGGAAAAACTTTTAACCACCATCTTGGAAATACTGCTTTTTCTTACAGGGTTCTGTGTACTTTTATTTTTAAGAAATAAATAAAACTTCTGAGATTGTACGTCTGCATAATATACATAATATACATAACCTAATTTTAAGCCAAGCAGACTTTGGAGATGTTTCAACTGTAACCACAAAACATTTTTGACATGAAGAGGAAACCGTTACGCTGGGAAAACACAGAGTGAACAAGTTAGGAAGACAAATGTTTACCGAAGGGACCAAAAAACCCCTCTTTGAGTGTCAACATCAATCACTGTACCACAAAAAAAAAAAAAAAATCTACTTCCAAGCTTAACTGGTTTCAGAATTACTCGGCAGTCTCACTAATATTTGGCTAAAGGTTTTTCTGGATCTTCTTGCCTAAGAACCCTCATTTCTACATAAGAGTCACTTGACTGAGCAATTAAAAACGTGCAAACTTGTAGGAAGATCTACAAGATGCAGTTGGTTCTAACAGCATTCTGTGCACAACGGCTGACTGGCTGCCACTAGAAAAAGCATTGCAAGTGCAATAGAGAAGTAGCTGCAAGACGTTTTTCAGAGTACTTTCATGGTAACTTGCATTTGTTTTTGCATTTTCAATTTTTTGAGCTGCATTAAATAGAATTAGCTGAAAAGTCTGTTGATACGTGTAAAGAACGCAGGAACAGCACTGCACTCAGCTATATTAAAAGCTGGATGATTTGTGGTGATTCTTAGCTTGGAGAGGAGACACAATACGCCAGTGGGTTGTGATGGATTGATAGCTGCACTCCGTAGATAGAACATGCACTAAATCAGATGCCAGCTAAAGGCAGCTCACCGTCTGTAACCATCTTGTCCAGTTCAGGGCTAAGAATCCCGTCCAGTGGCTCCACTGGGAGAGTCCGCTGGGCTCGGCCCGACTGGGGCTGTGGGGTGTTCACACTGTCATCGGGGATGGGCCCAATGTCCAGGCCAGCTGGGGGAGGGGGGTGGGCAATCTCAGGATACGCATTTCAATTCTTACATCACACCCAATCAAAAGAACAGAAACAAAAAAGGCCATCCTAGAAAAGCACAGTGACATCAGGCCTCCCAAAATGGGAGGAGCCATCAGATTCTCACTGTGATGGACCAATCATTGTGTTTTGTTGTCAACAGCAAACTATTATGATTGGTTCCAAGTAGTCAGTGATTGAAAGCTAGCTGAACCCAATCTGCTTTGTCTCTAAAAGTGTCTTCAGGAAAAAGCAGGCAAAGACTGTTCCCAATCCTGAGCTCATTTACAGTGAATCAGCTTTCAGAACAACAAGAACTTAATTTGCCAACTCAAGCATGAAAACCATGTCCTTTCAATAACTCCAGGCATCATTTTACAATCTAGCTTCCAGACATGTCATTTTTGTGGCGGTTGTCAACAAAGAAAAGACGTCATCAAGAACATGTGCTCCAATAATCATTTTGTGTTTGTTAGCAGCTAATCGCTCTGTATTGTCCTGCTGTAGCTGATGGGACAGAGGAATATGACCTTTATGTGATAAGTTTCCCCACAGGAGATACAGAGCTGCCAGCCCCCTCCCGGCAAAACAGCAAACACATATGCACCATGCACCCTGCAGCCAGAATATGTTTTTTTTTTTTTTTTTTTTTTGAAAAAATTAGGGGACTTTATGTCTTTGAAATAAAATGTGAAAAGGCAAAGTCTTCCGAGAACACTGTCTACCGAGAAAGTGCCCTTTCCCTGCAGCGGTATGAAGATCGATCTGACCCCTTACCTACTGATCGCAACTAAAAAAAAGGGATTTTTTTGATATCAAATTATCTATCATAATTCAAGGCAGTTTTCTCGTAAAATAACATGTGTACAAATGACATCATGTAATCCGTTGGGTTTTCATAAAGAAGCAGGGGACTTCTTTATAAAATGTGGAGTGCCGCAGTCTCTCTTCCCACTCTTTGGGTTACAGAGAAAGGGTTATCCCCTACAGCAGTACTAAGTCTGCTGTAATCCGTTACCTGCTAGCATGCATTAAAAAAGAGACACTTCACCTTTGACCTTCTAACTGTATCTGGAATTAAGTGGTTTGCAAAGCAGCGATGAATGCACAGTCTCTCAAAATCATGGACTCTGCTGAAGAGACCAGTCTCTCAAAATGCTGAATAAAGAAATGTTTTGAGAAATGTGCTGGACGCCAGTGTCGTTTTCAAGGAGAAGCCAAAGCCTCTCGGCTATCACGGACTTCAGAACAGACTCTCAGGATTATGAGTGGATGAGTACATCTCAGAGGCCTGCCTGGGAAGGTGGGGCAGGGGTGGGGGGGGGGGGGGGGCTCTGTTTAGCCACTTTAGAAGCCTCTTTTCTGCTGTAGGGTCGAACGGTTGCCATGCCCGCATCGCGCCATTTCTTTACCCATCTTTGGTGCTGCTAAAATCATGGCTAGCAAGTGATGCAGCGCGCTAGCCTGTTTTGTATGCGACAAATTGGCGGCAGTTGAATGACGATACATGACACCGTCTCGGGCACAGGAATACCTGTGCTGACCATATGCAAAGGAAGAGGATGCAAGTGACCGGATGGGGCGTCACAAACACGACATAAATGTCAAACCAATCAGGGAATATCTACATAATTAATCCCACCCACCCAAATGGTTCTGCTGAACTGAGCACGGGTATCCTAACCATGCATAGAGACCTGTTCTGGACACGGTTTGTAACCGTTCTGTTCCAAATCAATGTCCAAGTGGAAATGCCACTGGAACGGTTACCCTCTGTGCTCAGAACTGTTCAGGGCTGCTATGGAAAAGGACAACATCAACGCGATGTTGAAGGACAACATCAATTCATCAACTAAACTGACTGCTGCCTTTGGGTTTTTGTGCATGTGTGTATGTACAAAAAAAGGAAAGCAGCTTTTTTCTGTCTCCTTTGCTTTTGAATCTAATTTCTGACGCAGGAAGGAGGACTCAATTACAAAGTAAGAAAGAGACTTGTGACTGGGATGGCACAAACTCATTAGCTGATAAAAATTCCCCGAACAAAACCAAATACAAGTACATTTAAACCCATTTTGTACACACATGGCATATATGACCGAATGTCATTGTAAAAGATGTGCAAATTTACATATAACGCTCCTTTAAGCTAAATGCTCAATCATCAGTGAATAATTACTCCACAGCTGTGTAAATAATAAATAATAAAATAAATGTGAATCTTTGAACATCCGCACAACTCAAGTTTTTGTTTCTGATGCATCCTTTTACATTTTTGATGACACTTCTTAAATTTTATAAATCTCATATTGTTTGCAGCAACTGATTCACAGCAATTGCTGTGTATTGAGACAGAGTTATGCCATTTGTCATATGCTGTAATAACTTATGTCCGGTTACAAGAGTCCAGTTATGCCATGCTTGGTGGGTTTAGTTCAATTAATGCACTACCTTTTAATGCTAAACACAGTGGTGAACATTAAGACATTTCTCATTGACATGCAGTTTACTCAGTGATTAGATATTAATAAATCATCACCATTAAGAGGCTGTGAGAATAAGTGGCAGGGAGAGGGGAGGGGGCACAGGAAGCATGCGGACGTGTCACAGGTGAAGGAAGTGACACGTTTAAGGGGAAGATAGGCCCACGCCGGGACAGAGGTACTGCTAGCCAATATCACGCCACAGACTCATTCCTTACCAAAAGGAGAGGGGGAGTTCTCCACCTGAAACGGGCACAAACCAAGACCTACAGAAACCCAAAACCAGAGAAAAATGAGTGACATGAGACCAACAAAAAATATTTAACAACAAAACGTCCCCGCAAAAAAAGAAAAGAAAAAAAACAACAAAGATGACAGACGGAAACAGGCACAAACAGTTCTTGGTGGTTTTCCATGAAAAAAAAACCCAAGAGAAAAAGAATGTTCGGCATGATACACTCATGACTGCTAGAGGCAGACATTACGAACGGGGAAAATGAAGAGAGTTGACAGGAAAATGGAATTTGTGAATGAAGCTGGCCTTAAAGTGAGAGGACAGACAGCATGCCACTGAGCTCAGACAGGGATGGAAAGAGAGAGCAGGAGGGACAGCGGGCTTGTGCCTTTTTCGGACCGAAGTTTGGACCCTGCTTAGCCCGTCTCTACCTGAGTCATCACCTGGCTTCACCAGGTCGTCTGACAGCATGCCCAGGATGTCGTCGTCTGTGTTCAGCACCTCCGACAAGTCCGCTAACGGGTCCTCTGAGCTGGCTGGAGATCGAGAGAAGACGCGTTTCCATAGCACCTCTCACGTGGACATGCCAGACTAATGAAGGCATTCCCCCACCCCCCACCCAAAACTAAAATATTGAGTTATATATTCATAGCTGACACAACTACACGTGTACACCACTCCTATCTCTACACTACACTCCTGAGTTACCTTGACACTACACCCTGGGTCAAACCACAATCTATGCTATTGAACAGAAAATGCATAATATATAAAATAAAATATTCTATATTGTAATTGTATAAATTAGTAAGATTATATGTGTATATTGAACTAGAGAGGGAGCCACTGTAAGTGTCAGTTTATTCACAAATGCTGTGAAGAACGTTGTGGAGTAGGACAGTCCTCAACACTGGGGGCGCTAACAAAGACCCAAGGACACTCCTCTTTGACATCCTGCCAGTGTTCAGTGATCGTTTTCACACAGAGGCATCTGAAACATTCAGTCACTTTGACTGCTTGCTTCCATCTTATTAAATAGGAAGCAAAACAAGAATTTATGCGCGCTACATCTACGGATAACGAGGTTTAGAGTGGATTTACGTATTCACTTCACTGAAGTTGAGCTGGCTGTAAATGGAGGTGAACAGGACTGAAGATGTGAGGAACAAGGTGAAACATGAGTGGTTTAAAAGTATAAAAAAAAAAAAATAAAAAAAAATCTGATTTTGACAACTCCTTTGGTGAATCCACATTTTGTAACCTGTGTTCATCAACATCAGACAATTTACAGTCAGCAGCAGAACAGATAAATGTTCATCGGTGATGTTTTTATACTCAGGAACAGCTTACGTCAGACTGCCCACCCCTCCAAAAATACTCTCATAAGGCTGGAGGACAAATTGGGGAAGAGGAGGACCGACTTCATCCCAGCTGGAAAGATTACACCTGATGGCTTGTATGTGTGTTTGAGATGGAGAGAAAGAGAGTGTGCACATATGTGAGACTTATGTGGAAAAACAGTAATCTAATTATAGTGAGAGGAAGAAAGAGAGGAGTAATGTGTGTGTATATGTGAATTTGAGAGAAAGGTTTGTGGGGTGTGTGTGTGTGTGTGTGTGTGTGTGTGTGTGAGTGTGAGTGTGTGTGTGTGAGAGAGAAAGAAAGGTGAATACAACTTGCTAAAGAGACAGAGGAGAGACAGACAGGGAGAGGGAGCAGTAAAGAGAGAAAAAAAATAAGCGAGCGAGAGCAAGTGGGGGGAGGAAAAGGGAAAGAGAGGAAGACAGATAGAGAATGAGAAGGAAACGGAGAGAGAAGAGGAGGAAGAGAGACAGAGCTGGAGAGAAAGAGAGAGAGAGAGCATACCTAGGGCTCCAGGTTTGGTGGAGATGGGCGTGGTAGCTGCGCTCAGCAGGGGGTCGGAGGAGGGGTCCAGGAAGCTGGTAGCAGCACTGGGGGGCTTGCTGTGGGCCTGGGCGCGGTCATCGTCAGACAGGCCTGCCTCCAGAGCCTGCTTCACCTGCTTGCTCCGGTCCAGCAGCTCCTTCCCGAAGAATGCCTCCTGGGATAGAAAACCGGACCAAACCGGACAGGTCAGCTTTTCAAACCCGCTCCCCAAAACCAACCAGCACTCCCTTTACAGCCATCAACTACGAGATCCAGGTTTCACAGCATATTAGGAATGCTTGCTACAGAATTCAATACAGAAAAATCAATTTTCTTGGCATTACACCCTGAAGTTGAACTGTGAGAGGCTGTTGCGTGGTTTTTTTTTTGTGATTGCGGATTGTGATGATTCATACACACAGATTCACTTGTGCGTATTTTGTGATTAAAAGACCATTTTCTAAAGATGGCTATGATTCTCGAACCTCAATATGGCGCCCTTAACGGTTAGTCATCATGGGGAGAGTTTGCTGCACTCTGTCAAAACTATGACTCAGAGCAGAACGTCCCCAGGTGCGTGCATTCTCTTGACAGTCACGTGGCGCAGGGTTTAGTAAAACGAGGGATCCACACGAGGCAAAGCACGTCGTCGTGGAAACGCGGTTAGCTCTGCTCTCGCCCTGACCGAGCTCTGGCTCAGACCCGGCTGGAGGAGGAGCAGACTGTTCATACGGTGTTTAAGTTCAAAGCCCAAAGAGGCGCTCTGGAGACCGGGGCTTTGTGGAGCTGCAGAGAGCTCCAGGAGATTCCCCCTGTGGCCGGACTCTCCTGTGGGCTCCAGGACCTCCTGAACATCAGAACAGCGCTGCAGGCTAAGGGTTCATTAAGACACAGTGTGGTCTGCTGGGACCGGCAGACATGATAGGAGCAAGCATGGAGTACACATGCATAGACACACACACACACACAGATTCACACACCAATACTGGTTCATATATGTGCACAAATTACGTTCATGTACATGCACACACATGAACACACACACACACACGCTGGTGCATGTGTGTGCGACAAGTACATTCACACACACATGAATGCACACCAGCATGCACGCATGAACACTGAGACATGCATCAATGAGCATGCGCACACACAATGCATAACCACATTCACAAATGTACACAGCTCCCCCATCCACCCCCCTCACATACACTCTCAAATGTACTCATGGGTGCTCCAACACGCCCACACCCAATCTATCTCCCAGGCATGCCCCACCCAACAGAGACACACACACACACACACACACACACACACATACACACACATACACACACATACACACACATACACACAAGCACACACAAAAAATAGACACAAGCTTGTACAGTTACACACACACATGCATACATTCATATAAAGACGTCCCAAAACTACACAGTCCGTGCCCATGCACACACAAACGCAGTCCTTTGCACACGCACGCACACAGACGCGCACACTTTCCTCTTGCTGCCGGCCCTGCTGCTTGTTTAAGTAAGTTGGGAGCGATTCAGCATATCTACAGTACGAACTGCAGCCAAGGAGAGGAAAGCTCCCTGCTGCGTTAGAACATTAAAAGCCTAATGCGCTGGGATTTAAATAATTGATTAAAGTCATTCCTCTAGTGAGGACCTTTAGGTTTGATTTGAAACTCCGCTGTACGAGAAAGCCCATGGTGACAGCTGGTGAGCTTTCAGCCTCCCTGCTGTTAAACGGCGAACGTGAGCGGTCCTTGCCAGACACTACGCGGCCCGAACCCTTTCCCCCCACCCCCGTCTCCACCACCTCCGCCGCCTCCTCCTCCTCCTCATGGACTGCCTGAGCCAATCAGAGCACACACTCGGGGGGGGAGGGGGGGATGCTGAAAAATACAGAAATGAGCTGCAGATGAACTCCATCTGAGCAGTGGTTGAAAGGTTCAGGGTTCTCAAATGAAAAAGGCCTACAGAAACTCAGAAGTAGGGACAAGCCCCTGGAGGAAGCGAACTCAAACATGGCCAAGGCTGAAGAGTTCATGTACATGTGCATATGTGTGTGTGTGTGTATATATATATATATTTTTTTTTTTTTTTGCCCCCAAATTCCACCCAAAAACTGTTGTTCTTCAGTCGCAAGCTGTCACAGACCTGTCCTAACTGCCATTGTTAGTTTAGCTGGATGTCTAATTATGTTCGGTAGACTCATGTGTGCGTGTGAGAGAGGGAGAGCGAGAGCGAGTATGTGCATGAGTCTGTGAGGGTGTGTATGTGTGTGTGTGTGTGTGTGTGTGCATATGTGCAAGTGTGTGTGCGCGCATGTGTGTGAGAGAGAGGGAGTATGTGCATGAGTTTGTGAGGATGATAGAATGTGTGTGTGTGTTTGAGTATGTGTATTTGTATGCGTGTGTGTGTGTGTGTGAGAGAGAGAGAGTGTGGCTGTGTGTGTGTGTGTGTGTGTATTTGAGTATGTTTATTTGTATGTGTGTACATGTTTGTGCGCGTGTGTGCATGTGTGTGCGTTTTAGTATGTGTGTATTTGTATGTGCGAGTTTGAGTATGTATATTTGTAAGTGCGAGTGTGAGTGTGTGTGTGTGTGTGCGGGTGTGTGTACCTGTATGAAATAAAAGGAAGCGCATCCTGAGTGGGTTGAAAGGGGCTGGTAGGGGTGCGGTGAGCTCGGTGGCAGGGAGCCGACACATGACTGAGCCACCACGACCCGCCCTGACGCTCAGAGATGAAAACGCCGCTGACAGCCCGCTTTCAAACGCAGCACATGATGCAACATTCCTCCCCACAAACCAACAGCCGTAACGAAGCAAAGGGAAGGCACACTGTTTATAACCATGTCTTATACCAGCTCAAAACAGTCTGACAAAAACGAGGTCATTTTAATGCAGAAAAAAATGCTGTCATTTTAAATTTAGTCTTCTTTTATGCCATCCATATACATTAGACACTTCTTATCCATTTAGAAAGCTAGCTATTCGTCAGAAGAGAGGCATTTTGATGCTCGATGGTGTAAGATGCGACTGCGCAATGATGTGGTTGTTCTTGTCTGTGCAGGGCACTGTGGGATCGAACTAGGTTAGGGAAGTAAAACAATGTTACTGAATTTTCATGATATATTGCAATACTCCGATATCCATTTTGCTGCCAACATTAAGGTTAATGAAGAAAATGTCTGCTCAAAATGAATCATGAAACATTTATGAGAGGTTAACAATTAAAAAATAGCTGGCTGACTGGACTATTGTCATAATTACACAATATGATGAACACTTTCATTTAAGTTACCATGTAAGAATAGCTGAAAATAGATTTTTTGCATATCAATATATGCTAAACTGTACGTATCAACACGGAGGAAAGACCCAACCCATTTTTTGATATAGATTTCTGTCACATTGACTGGCCCTGTGTGTGAGATTTAACACACCTGGGAGAGAGTGAACACACACCTGTAAGTATGATGGGAAAGCCTCCTCCAGTTTAGTCTTCTTCTTCCTGTATCGCTTCTTCACCTTTTCCAGGGACTCCAGTCCGGGCGGGGCCTCGGTCAGCGGAGTGTCCGGCCTCACCTCACTCCAGCCTGCAGGGCAGACGGTGTTAAGAAATGGCACTCCACAAAAACCTGCTCAAAGAAATCATTTTACTTTAAGAAATACTCATAGAGAGAGAAGCATGGAGGACAGTGGAGACACAGGATTCCACTGGACTAGCAACAATAGCGACACCCCTTATTTGCAAAGAAGATAGCTACATTGGCATTGGTAATATATGTTAAATCTATGTAATATATATATAAAAAAAAATCATTTCAGGAAAGTCAGATCCTTCACGTCTCTTTTCACTGTTGCGGCCAAAAAACACACCGACATATCCATTTTCAGACTTGGATTATTGTGTAACACCATTTTAAGACAACAGGATGTAATAAATATTTTACAAACTTCAAGATGAGTCATGTCAGCCTTTGAACTCCCTAACAGACAGGACTCACGCTGATACAAAGTTGCTTTTTTTTTTTTTTTTTTTAAACACAGAATAAAGTTTCTGTAAAGGTACAGCATTAAAATTCATAACACCAGACTCACGAAAATTAAGATTGGAAGTTGTCATCCTGCTCTATCTACTGTGCATATCTTATTCAACTCAGCGACTTAAATTTGGTTCAAAACATGCACCGAAAACGAAATGCTGTGTTGGCGAAAGGAAACAAAATGATGAAATGAGAGGTATTTTTAGCCTTTTCATTGGAATCACATTATAGGAGACAGTAACACTTGCTTAATTGTTAACCTAATTATTAACGCGGAGTTCATTTGCAAGCAGACACAAAGACAGTGCACTACCTTGGAAATAGGAACTGAACCAGCAACTTCTAAATTATGAGCACACCTCTCTATCCATTACACTGCACTGCCACTTCGGTGCATATGTTTATATGAAAAAAAAAAAAAAAAAAAATCTAGACTAAAGCAAGCGAGTGCCTACCTCCCTCCTCCTTCGCCATCACGTTCTCTGACACCGATCCAGAGGAGTCTTTCCTGGAGAGTGATCGTTTGGCCTTGCCTTGCCCCGTGCGGCTGCGCTGTCGGACCATGAACCCTCCGATGCCTGCGAGTAGGGGGTGGGGGGCGGTTGGGTGGGGAGAGCGGGCACACATTAGCGTGGAGGTAGGCCACACTGTGTCAATGCTGGTATCAATTACTCACACTGACATGTGAGGGAGGCTCACCCCTCAGGAAACAGGTGATTCATCGCTTTCAAACTCATTCCCCCCCACCCCCAACGAAAAATGACAACATTTCAGGTATGGTCTTATTTCTGCAGTCTGCCGAAATCATTGGTGAGGTGGTTTATTCGTGGCTGAAAAGCATGGTGCTCAGAACAACCCCCCCCCCCCCCCCCCCCCCCAAACCCTAACCCAAACCCCCCCCTCACCCCCCCACAACCCAAGGAGTTCCGCTGAATCCAGGTGCTAATGAATATTCATGAGCTGAGAGTCCGTCGCTTCCTTGGTCTGGATTCCGGGTTGCTGTTGACACGTGTAGCATCCTTGTAGCTTCCAATCATTGAGAATGAAAATAGGTTTCCTGGCCCGTCTTCTCATTAATATTCATGAGTACCAGGGATGGTGGGTGGCCTTTCGCCTCCAACATAAAGTTTGAGTCTTATGTAAAATGAATACGCTACCCGTGTTCTGAGCTTGTGCCTGCTAAATAAAAAAAAAGAAACCTTGAACCTTGTATTTAGCACATGCTTGCTATTTTTACTGACGAAATAAAAAAAAAAAAAAACACAAAACTTACTCAGAGCCAGTCTCTGCAAACTTGCCATTTTGTTTGTGCGTGTGCATATACAAACATATCTGTGCTGCTATAAAGCTAATTCAGATACCATGAAAAATAACGCACGCACGCACGCACGCACACACAAGTGCCAAGATCAGAATATCACTTACAACCATGCAAACAAAATCCTCCATTACAGGGAGAAATAATAATAATCAGGCTCTCATTTGCGTACTTGCAAACAAAAAAAACCGACATCACAGATAATGAACCTATCAGGACACCATCCCTTCAATTATCCACTTAGCGATAAGCCCTTTACGAGCACCTGATAAACCTCCCTCCACCATTCACATAAACGTTTGGAGCGGGAGTGAAAACAGGAGGGAGCGTGTGGGAGGAGCAGCAGAGACAGTGACATTACGGTGACAGAGAGAGACAGGAAAGTGGCAGTCATTAGCCCACGGTAACAGGGCGCGAGGGCTGCCGCGGCGGGCTCGCTGTGTGCATGCGGATCACGTAGCGGGGGAGACGTTGGAGCGGTGCATAAATGGAAATCGGGAACGGCGGTCGGTGAGCCAGGCCCGGTCTCTCTCTGTGCTGCTGGCAGACACTCCTGATAAGGAGGGCCCCCTGATAAGCAGCGGAAATATTGAATCACCACCCCCCACTATCGCTGCTGGGTCCGTCTCACCTGGGGTGTGACGGGAGGCGGCGGGGAGCGGGTCATGTAGGGGGAGCCAGGGCTGCATCATACTGTAGACAAATAAGGAAACTGCACGCACACACTTACACCTGCACGCACACACGCACACAGACACAGATACAATGCCTTAAACGTGGAGAGAGCAGGTACTGTATGAGTTTGTGGCTATCTGAACCCCATTCATTTCCAGGTCTACATACATTAAAAGCACAGTTTAAAAGCAGACGCTAGCCTGCAGAGAGCGGACATCCATCCAGGCAGAGCCTGCAGCATCCTCCATCTCCACGCCACCTTCCCCAGGCCTCCATCCCCGCGCCTCCTTCAACAGCATTAACAACTCATTACAATGATTAAGTTACTGACGAGCCACACTAATTGGCCTTTGTGTACATCACGGATGCTTCCGGTACCTTGCGTTTAATCATACTCCTGGAGATTAGACTCCTCTCTGAGAAACGCTGACAGGATGTCAATAAACACAAGGCCTCACATGCAAGAACAGCTGCAGGTGAACGGATATTTGTGATTAATATCAGAGATAATGGGAGGCTTGTTTTCCAATTACACAGCTGTGCCAAATGTGTGCCACATGGGAATTGTTGGTGAAGACTTTAAGTGGGCAGGGCAGGTGAATGGCATCCCATACTGATGCAAAAAAAAAAAAATACATAACCCAGCAGGCTGTGCATGACCTGGATGTACTTCTGAGACACAGTCACATCTGAGAAGAGGATTTCCATTCTCACCAATCTCTCACTCCACAGTGAAAACTCAGGCCACATCTCCATGTTGTGACATGTAAGATGGAGAGGGGGCCATCTTCAAAATAAACACAAGCAAAGGCCTGGATCCAACCAAATTTAAGGACATATTCAATTCAGTAACAACACACTTTAGTCTATTTAAGAGCATTTGCTGTACTATTTCAACATGAAAGGACCAAAATACCACAGATTCAGAAAATTATGTTGTAATGTAAAGTCTGTTTTGATCAAATTACTTATTTCTTCTAAGGAGTGAAGTGTGTTTGATTAAATCTTATCCAGGGAAATAACAAAATGGAGAAGGAATTTCTGAGTGTGTGTGTGTTTTTGGAAACATCTGAAACTGGGGCTTAAGGAAGCATAGGATTGTGGGATAGGTCTGAGATGTGGTCGCGCGCCCCCGCTGCTATTTCACAGTCCAGCGGAGCTGTCTTTTCCAATCAGGGACCCTCCCCCTCCACCCCCTTACCCGGGCGGTACGGCTTCCTCTTCCTCTTCTTGGCCCCGTCGCCTCCCTCCGCTCCCCCCTTGCGTTCCTCATCGCGAGGCTCCCGCTCTGGGCTGGACTCCGACTTGCCCTCGCAGTCGAGCAGGAGGTCGGCCTCTGTGTCCAGGGAAGAGAAAAAGCGCTGTATAAGCAATCACAACCAACCCCCCCCCCCCCCCCCCCACCCCAGCCCCTCTGCAAGCCCCCATTTCCTTTTGCCAATGTAATTTTAATATAAGGAATTAAGTGGAACCCCCACCCCCCACCACCCACCCCCCATCTGGAGTGTGGTGAGAATCCTTAAAAGCCTGCATTACTGGAGACTTCTGCAGCAGAGAGCAGATTAAAAATGGAAAAGAGGAGTACTTAAAGGTGTCTGGCTGGCAGCCTCCTCTTCGCACCTCTTCGCACAGAGCCATACGGCCGCGCGCACAAGACCAGTTGGATTTAAAATGCAATTAAGGGGAACGGCGGTTGGAGTGGACACATCCCAGCAGATGGGGTATGGGGTGAGGAGGGGCCAAGCCGCTGGTTTTACATCCCTCTCTCTCACATTTGTGTGTGAAGCACTAACGCCATGCTTGGTCACAATCAAACAAAATCAGAGCACCTGAGCTCTACCCGATAGTTTGCAAAACCCGGTCATCGAAATCTACATACAAGGAGCTTGTCGGGTTTCTCGTCTTCCTGAGACGACGAGTTGGAAAACTCATCTCGGTGTTCTCTGTATGCACACTTTCTGCAAGAACATTGTCACAGAGCAGCTTTACATAGATCCAGGGGCAATGGAACCCAAAAAAAAAAATAAATAAAAAACTGTCCAGCAAAGAGGAAGAGACCCAGAGGTTCTGGTGCTGCACTGTGCTCCCATGGTTGGGTATCCAATTCAGACTGTTCCAGCCGTAACCGTGGCTAGCGGCCTTACGTACAGAACCACCCAGTGACAGGACTTTGCTTTAATGGGTGTCTCATTATCACTGCGCTACTTCCTATGGTCACCTGGGAGTCTGCAGTGTGCCTGTGCAAACAGGCTTCAGACGCGCACTGCGCTCCTTCTCTGAATGCAGTTTGTGATTTCCCTAACTGCACTCTACAGCAATGTCCAGAACATGCACATCCAGAGCCAACTGAAGTCCCATCCCTCCTGGGCCAATAGAAACTCACTCGCTGTGATGAATGAGTTAACTCGGTTTGGTGAGATGCCACAAGTCGCTACTTCACCCCCCCCCCGGAGCTACTGCTACCTTGCAACTCCTGTCACAGCGACAGTAACGTGCTGACTTTGCTTGTGAAGCCTTCCCCTCCGTCCCCTTCCCCTCCCTCTGAGCCAAATTCATTACACGGATGTTGCCTTTTTATCTATGCCTCCCTCCAGCCCATCGTTAAAAAAAGATCGGTTTCATTAAATCATTTTTTTTATTTTGCATTTACAAGCTTTTTATTTTCCAGGTAATTTTCAGAGCAAATTTATTGCATGGTACATAGTAGAGGATAAGTGGCAGTGGTGAAAAGAAGAGCAATGTAGAAATATGAAACTTCATAAATAAAAATATATGAATTGAGGAGAAAAATGCTTAAATAAGCTAAAAATGCCAATGGAGTACTGCAAATTTAATTGACAAGAGGTGTTAAAATGGGAATTTAACACTGAATTAAGAAAAAAATATTTTAGGGGTAACACTTTTAGAAGAAAATCTTGGAACCAAGGGTAGGGGGAGAGAGGGAGCAGGAGTTTGCCTATAGTCTAGTGACTGGGATCCCTGAGGTTGGTGGCTCAAGCCCCAGTCCAGCCACAAAGAACACCATTGCTGTTGGGCCCTTGAGCTAGGCCCTTAACCCCACATTGCTCCCAAGGG
The DNA here is from genome assembly GCA_019788955.1 of Albula glossodonta. NCBI lineage: Eukaryota > Metazoa > Chordata > Actinopteri > Albuliformes > Albulidae > Albula > Albula glossodonta. The sequence continues at coordinate 161,749 of JAFBMS010000153.1, read as the reverse complement.
GGACTGGCCCTTGGTTAGCCTATTCAACCGTAAATTGCTTTGGATAAAAGATAAAAGTGTCAGCTACATGACTGTAATGTAATGTAAAAATGTTTGGACACATAGGGAGTAGAGGGGAATATGAAGAGATAAGGACAGAGGGGCGGGTGAGGGGTAGATTGTGGGGTGGGGTGCAGGCTGTGCCCCGGGTACCTCTGCTGTCCTCCAGGTCCTCGTCGCGGGAGAGCTCGGCCTGGGGGTCGGGCGGGGTCTGGAGCACGGCCACGCTGTTCTGGTTGATGATCTTCAGCTTGAGCTTGGGCTTGGGCCGCTTGCGGCGGGACGCCGTGGCGGACAGGCTCTGCAGCTGCGACAGGCCTGACTCTGTCAGACACACCCCGTCCTGCGTGTACGTCCTCTGAGGGTCTGAAGCAGGGCATGATGGGAGAATGAGTTTTAATGAAGACCATCCACACAATGCTGTACAACAATAACAAAGGTCTGCTCAGTTATGGCATTGATAACACTGAGCCTGTTAACCATTTTTTGACCACCTTATGTTCTGAAGGCCCACTTGGTTTACCAATACATCACATCCTGTGGTTTGACAGTGGTGACGCGCAATAATCCATGTCCACTATGGACATTTCAGTTCAAGTATGAACATTTTGGATCACAAGTTCAATTTTATTAAGACCTACAAATGCAAGTTACGACATGCTGTGATGTAGGTTCTTGCAAATTGTTAGAGATGTGACATAGCTATGCTGTTGATTTAGATTCTACGCAAATGAAGGGGTGTTATTTTTCCAACTAATCCTGTCAACTCCTACATCACCACAATCTGCTTCCTTTTTGGAGCAATCATTTGTTTTTACAAAATCCATAAAGTAAAACTGGCTGGAGTAGGCCTTTAACCATTATCCAGATCAGAAAGATCAATCTTGCACTCCTGTCACAAAAACAGGAAGCTGCAAAGTGCCATTAACACACATTCACACACAAAAATTGCTAGACTGCAAACAGCCCGGAATCATAAATCCGGATAACGATTCAGCAATGAGCCCTTTAGGACATCAGGGCTCTTATTATTCTCACATGCCAGCGTGTGCAGACAGCTACAGCCTCATAAAGGCTGCGGTGGAAAGGTATGGTTATTTTAAAACGATTAAAATTCAGATAAGGAATCGGCGTGGACAAGGACTAACATCTCAACTGTGAGGATCGCAGACAGTTTAGAGCAGGAGCGGGAATGAGTCCAGACAGAACTACACAAGAGGAAGGGTTTAATACTGAATGAGATTAATGAGATTACTTAGATCAGCCTAGAAAATGCCCAAAGGGCCTACACAGCTTCACATACGCGGAGGAACGCCGAATTACCTTGCTCCTTCATTTTCGTCACAATCTGTGCCGTGATTGGTGGGTCGTTGCTGTCGGTTACTGCTGCCGTTACTGCTGCAATAACTGAGATTATGGAAAACACCATGTTACTGTACGCTCTCCGAGTCTGTACATTAACAGTAACTGTTCCTTCAGTGATCCGCAGCATTTAAAGCCTGTGTTTGTGGAATTAAATAAAAACTCATGCACCCTGCACCTGAGAGCATAAAATCCCTTAAGAGGGTTTTTATTAAGATAGCAGAAGGGCTTCTGGTTCTCCCTACAAATTGAAATGACACGAAAGAAGCATTAGGTTTGTTTCTTTCCATAAATGCGAGTCAAAGTTTTCACTGGCTTTAATGAACAATTTTTTTTTTTTTTTTTTGCTTCTGCGGAGACCAATTCTTCATTTACAGCCACGAATTATGTCCCTTTGTCAGCTACACTGATTACAGCTTGCTCGAGTCAGAGGAGAGCAGCATAAAAAACACACCAACAGTATTTACTGCCTTATTAAAGTACTTAATCTAGAGAGAATTACATATCTTATACGCTTCCTATAATCCAATTACACCACCGGTTTACACTAAGGCCCTCACAGCTCACTGAAGGGCAGGGCTCAAAATGACCACTGATTTATTTTTTATTTATTTTTCTCTGGATGGCGATAGATGCCACACACCCAATTGTCAGGGAGGGTCCAGAAAAACTGAAACTGCAGACTGAAATGCAGCCATGTATGCCTCGTCCCTCATTTAAGACACAGCAGCAAGATAATGACATCAGCACAAAGAGTAAATACAAGCCACAAAGCTTATAATTTTTTCTTCTTGGTCCTTTGTTCTGTAGGAGCATGAAAGTGGAGGTCCCATATGGAATATGAGCCCATGATGTTTGGTTGCAGTGCAAGTTCACTAAAGCCAACACAGCACTTGTAGGTGCATAAGTGCAGTAAGCATTCCCACTGCTCTTAATGGAGGGCAGAGCTCCTGTCTTCTTCCTCACCGCTGCCTGTGCAATGACAAACGCCTACCGTGTGCTGACAGAGTGTGAATCACTCACTGCAATTCATGACAGACCACTCCCGTTAAAACTAACAGACATGCACAAGGTCTCCAACCTTGACATTTATATAAAAAAATAAATGTATGAAAATAAAGGACGCATTTTAAACAATTTAAAGGGACTTCTGGCAGGAAAACCGCTGCGAAAAAAAATGTAAACCTGGCTCCATTTAAAACATTCTAAAAGCATTCTTGGTAAACTGTGCGGTTACTTTGATGTTCACCCTGTGGGATGGTGGCATTGTGACATCATACTCATTTTGAGCCTGTGTCAAGAGGCCTGCAGGTTCAAATTCCACATATCAGTAACAGTCTACAAAGACATGGACATAGGAGTACATTACAAATTAAAAATGACTGAGATGCTCATAAGAGCAGATGTGTAGACAGGGTCTTAAACATGTCATTACCCTGAGAAGGGGTCATGTGAACTCGGCACATGGTGCAGTCGAAGCTGTTGTCTGCTGCGTTCTCCACCTCCTCATCAGTGTTCAGGTTTTGGCAGGAAGCATGGATCCACCTTCAGGACAAACGCACACAGACAGACGCGCACACACACAAATGTACAGTGAGATTGGAGCAGATTCTTGGTATTCATGGTTGAACACCCTCAGCACATGGAAACACTGGCCATGATGTGGCTATTACAGGCACTCTTAGGAGAACTCAAAACTGCTGTGGTATAAACAAGAATGCTGGAGGAAATGTACTTGATTGCATAAGTGCAATAATGGTTTGTCCCCTGCAGGTTTCAAATAATGGCCTACTTACATGGCGCAAAAGGGGACTTTCATCGACAGAAAGGTCTACAAATCATGTCGTCAATTGTGCTTAAAGATAGGCTCATTTTGACGTTTCTCTACCTCAGCTGGCACATTAGGCTTAGCTGGAGCTCAGAGGGGCGGGGATGGGCGGAGCCACAACGCAGCAGGTTGCCGTGCCTACCTGTCACACTGGCGGCACTGCACGATTAGCTCCTCCTCGCGGTAGCTGCGGAGGCAGACCGGGCACACGGCCAGGCTGGCACAGGGGGCACACTGAGTGTAATTATTCTGCCACTCACAGCCGGCGCCTGGCGAGGTGGCACCACAGTTTGTGCAGCACACACACCTGTGGAGGAAAAAGAACAATCATACACAGCCAGAAACAATAACCAACACAAACACACACACACAGCCAGAAACAATAACCAACACACACACAGTCAGGAGAAGCAATAACCAAGCTCACCTGCATATGATTACAACAAAACATTAACACACACACACACACACACACACAAAGAGCCAAAAACATGAAACAAACACACACACACACACACAGCCAAAAACATGAAACAAACACACACACACACACACACCCCAATCAGAAACACACCCACACACAACAGCGGAGAACAGGGCTGGGGTCCTTCATTCACACACTGTTAGACAGGGCTGGGGTCCTTCATTCACACACTGTTAGACAGGGCTGGGGTCCTTCATTCACACACTGTTAGACAGGGCTGGGGTCCTTCATTCACACACTGTTAGACAGGGCTGGGGTCCCTCATTCACACACTGTTAGACAGGGCTGGGGTCCTTCATTCACACACTGTTAGACAGGGCTGGGGTCCTTCATTCACACACTGTTAGACAGGGCTGGGGTCCTTCATTCACACACTGTTAGACAGGGCTGGGGTCCCTCATTCACACACTGTTAGACAGGGCTGGGGTCCTTCATTCACACACTGTTAGACAGGGCTGGGGTCCTTCATTCACACACTGTTAGACAGGGCTGGGGTCCTTCATTCACACACTGTTAGACAGGGCTGGGGTCCTTCATTCACACACTGTTAGACAGGGCTGGGGTCCTTCATTCACACACTGTTAGACAGGGCTGGGGTCCTTCATTCACACACTGTTAGACAGGGCTGGGGTCCTTCATTCACACACTGTTAGACAGGGCTGGGGTCCTTCATTCACACACTGTTAGACAGGGCTGGGGTCCTTCATTCACACACTGTTAGACAGGGCTGGGGTCCTTCATTCACACACTGTTAGACAGGGCTGGGGTCCTTCATTCACACACTGTTAGACAGGGCTGGGGTCCCTCATTCACACACTGTTAGACAGGGCTGGGGTCCTTCATTCACACACTGTTAGACAGGGCTGGGGTCCCTCATTCACACACTGTTAGACAGGGCTGGGGTCCCTCATTCACACACTGTTAGACAGGGCTGGGGTCCTTCATTCACACACTGTTAGACAGGGCTGGGGTCCCTCATTCACACACTGTTAGACAGGGCTGGGGTCCCTCATTCACACACTGTTAGACAGGGCTGGGGTCCCTCATTCACACACTGTTAGACAGGGCTGGGGTCCCTCATTCACACACTGTTAGACAGGGCTGGGGTCCCTCATTCACACACTGTTAGACAGGGCTGGGGTCCCTCATTCACACACTGTTAGACAGGGCTGGGGTCCTTCATTCACACACTGTTAGACAGGGCTGGGGTCCTTCATTCACACACTGTTAGACAGGGCTGGGGTCCTTCATTCACACACTGTTAGACAGGGCTGGGGTCCTTCATTCACACACTGTTAGACAGGGCTGGGGTCCCTCATTCACACACTGTTAGACAGGGCTGGGGTCCTTCATTCACACACTGTTAGACAGGGCTGGGGTCCTTCATTCACACACTGTTAGACAGGGCTGGGGTCCTTCATTCACACACTGTTAGACAGGGCTGGGGTCCTTCATTCACACACTGTTAGACAGGGCTGGGGTCCCTCATTCACACACTGTTAGACAGGGCTGGGGTCCTTCATTCACACACTGTCAGACAGGGCTGGGGTCCCACCATTTGCACTTCCAGCTGCCCTTGGGGACGGTCTGCAAGGGCGGGTCGAGGCAGTAGGTGTGGTAACTGATGTCACAATCATCGCACAGCAACAGCCGGCCTGGGTCGGTGGCCTTCCCGCACGCCTCGCACACCGTGCACTCCAGACAACGCCAACCTTTACTGAGCACCACCCTGGTGATCTGCAGCCACAGCACAAAGAGGTCAGAGGTCAGGGGTCAAAGGTCAACAGATTAAACCATTGTTGCTGGTTCCAGAATCTGAGTCAATGGTTCATAAATCCTGGTCCAGGAAACTTAATCTTGGCCAACAGGGAATACTGACTTTTGTTGTTACATAGCACTAAACTGAACGGTTGAAGCAGTTAAAGAAGCAAAGTGGGGTTTGGCTGTGACTCCAGAAAGTGGACTCACCTCAACTGGTTTGAATTTTAGGTGAAAAAAAAAAATCCCAAAACACACTTTTTGACCCCAAGACACAGTTGTTTATTGGTGGGGCTGTGGTCCCCTCTCTAAGACTATGAGGCAAGGTGCTTCAAACGGAAAGTGGAGTACCACTTTCCAAAAACTCCATTTCACCCCAGCTTTGTGACGAGAGATCCCGCGCAACAATATATTTGGTTTGGAACTCAGCCCTTCGGAATTTCTTTCCCACCAGAGGTTGCACCATGAGAGCACAACCCCAATTGTTTTCCTGTGAACCACTTCCAAGTTTTGCTTGTGATATATAACCCACAGACACTAAAAAAAAAAAATAACACTGCCAAATCATTAAGCAGGGACATCTCAGAATGTCAAGCTCAAACACAAATCTATGGGCAATTTCACCACTAGCCCCTAAGTGGATAACAACACCAGCTGGAGCCCAATGAAATACACTAGCACTTTAAGGCCATTCACGATTCTGCTTTAAAATGCAAAGAATTCATTCCGAAGGACACTTTCGCTTGTCTCCAGTAAAACAATATAACCCTCAATGACAACTATGCTCTGATGTGAAGTCTGTTCTGATTGAAAATATGTGTCCTCAAAGAGAGTGAGTGCGTCTGACTGAATCCAGCTCGGGGTTTTCATTAGCCGACCGCCGCTGTGTGCAATGGGCAAGGTCGATGTGAGCAGCGCAGCGATAACCATAGGGGTGACACTGAGGTGGTGGTGCCAGACCTATAGCAGTGGCTAAAGTGCCTGACTGCTTCCCTCCCGCCCATCCAGACAAAGTGCTGACTGCGTAGATCCAATTAGCCTTTTATGAGCCCGTAGGAGTAAGTCATCACTAACAGAGCGCAATCTTCTCCATCCATTAGCCCCCATCACCGTGCATTAAAATGTCTTCAAAATTAACTGCTCTATTTGCCGTCAATTAGCGCTGACAGTTGTGATTGGCTAGAGCAATTATTACCGAAGAAGCTGTTTTTTTTTTTTTTTTTTTTCCCTGTGCTGCTGGGGCAGAGAGCGACCCCCCCCTCCCACCTCCACCACCACCCCCCCACAACATCTACTCTGGCTCACTCAGGGAGCAGATCTCTCTGAGAGCTCTTTCATTACCAGACGCTTCAGACTTGCTTTACGGTACATTTAAAGGGCAGTGGGACCATTCTCCATTAAAATCCATCAGTGCTTCGCCTCAACGCGGTCAGCTCCGTGAGTATGTGCGAAGGCCCCAAATTCATTCAGAGTTTTTTCAGGCCAGTGGTGCCTTACTGAGCACAAACCTAAAAACCGATCATTCGAAAACGTTCCCACAGAATCACCCTGACATTCTGTCTGACAATTCTGCAAACATATGATGGACAGCCATGTTCAAAATGGCAAGATTACTAAAATTATTAAAAATATGATGGCCCAAACATTTATGCACAAGTAAAAACAATATTAGCCGTCATTTACAAAAATTCATTTTTTAGGCACCCAAAAGGGACCATGCAACTGAAATGACCATATATGGATAGTTAAAAAAAGGAAACAAACAAAAAAGCTACATATTCTCAAACTAGGGCCCGCCTATGCTACTTCCCAGGGTTCGTTGAGTGTAACTGGCTGTTTTACACAACACAGATCGTGTGCAAAGCTTTGGCTCGGCTTTGCTCTCTCCGCGGAGAAACAATGTGGTTAAGGTATACCCTTAAATCCTCTTACAATTTACACATCAGATAAGAGAATTAAGAGGCCTTAATGTCTTTCCCGGTCACGACTCACAGCTGCTCACGGTACATGAAAGGGGGTGAAAAAAAAACACGAATAAAAACAACAAGATGGGTCCTGGAAGGATGAGACAGCATCGGCTGAAAAGCTTGTTTCCTCAGAGCTTTGAGTGCCGTGCTTATCTGTAGGATTAGGGCATGGAGGAGGTTTGCACATGAGGTGCCTTCTTTTGCAGTCTGGGATTTGAGGAGAGAGGAGAGAGGGGGACCAGGGTTTAAAATGGAGGGGGCGGTAGTCCTGCATTATATTGCGTGTAATAGTCTGTTGTATATGCTTTGGTTCGTCACACAAAACCCCTCTCCTCACCACCACCATTCCCTGTTTTCCACGTGGGTTTCCCCTGAGGGTCAGCGTTAGTCTTGGGGGCGGGGGGGCACAGTCTTACCTTAATGCTGACGCAGTAGGGGTGGTAGCACTGGCCGCACTGGGAGCAGGCCAGCAGCCTGCCTTCTGCCCCCTGCCCGAAACTGCCACACACCACGCACATGTCCTGGGACACAATCAAGACACCAAACTCGAGTGAGTCACACCGTATGGAACACCAGAGGCCTAGAGAAGTCATTCAAGAAAAGTACACAGAAAAGTAATCTAAAAAGCCACTAACACAAAAGTGTGGCTTAGGGATGAATTACCTGCACACTGACCCACCTGTCTGAGTGTGAAGCTGTCGGAGCTGGAGAACATGACTACAGTGTTGTGCATAGCATTCTCCTCCTCCTCCTTCACCGCAAACGTTTCCCCAAAGCTCACCTGCATATGATTAAAACAAAACCACAATGAACCACAGGGACAAGGGGCAGGGCCTGCATACCATTAAAGAGAAACACAAATAAAAACTGCAGGGATGAGGAGGTGGGGCCTGCATATCATTAAACAGTACTGCAGCAATAAGGGAGGTGGGACCTGAATATCATTAAACAGTACTGCAGCAATAAGGGAGGTGGGACCTGCATATCATTAAGCAGTACTGCAGCAATAAGGGAGGTGGGACCTGCATATCATTAAGCAGTACTGCAGCAATAAGGGAGGTGGGACCTGCATATCATTAAACAAAAGCACAACAACCTGCAGGGATAAGGAGGCAGGACCTGCATATCATTAATAAAACCACAACAGACCAAACAGACAGGGAGGTGGGACCTGCATATCATTAAACAAAACCACAACAACTCAGAGATAAGGGGACTAACCCAGGGGGCGAGACCAGCAACTATTACACAAAACCTCAAGGAAATGCTGGGACATGGAGGCGGGGCCAGCAAATCATTCAACAAAACCGTAACAAATCAAGGGGAATAAGGAAGCCAAACTGAGGGGCGGGACCTCTATACAATTAACTGAAAACCGCAACAAGCCGCAGGGATCGGGGGCCCGGCCTGAGGACGGGGATTCCCACTCGAGCTTCTCGCTTCTCGAAACACAGCCTGGACTTCTGGGAGAAAGCGGAACCTCACATCTCGCTGTTCCCTGGAGTCCAAGGGGCCAGATGGGCCTCACTGATGCGGTTCGGGTTAACTCGCCGAGCGAGACAAACATACGTGTCGTTACCTGGCTGAATGTAAACGCCACACCACGCTTGTACCTGGTGGTCGTATTATTTCACCCTTAAAGCAGATATTGAATTCCAGGTTTTGAATGGGGGGGAGGCAAATATTTCTATGTCCAGTGTGTCACCGTGGATTAAGCATGGCACATCACAGTGTTTTTATGCTATTTAGACCCCGCTGCCCAGGGCAACATCTTATCTGAACATTTACAGAGAGTATGAAATTATCTCCAGAAGACAGAAAGACAGAAAGTTAACCTGTCGGTGGTTTTTAATAATTTTTCCTCTTTCTATGCTTCCTGTAATGCTCTATTTATAGATCAAACAGCAGCGCAAGATCTTTCTCAGATAAAAGTTAAGTGAAAGAGTGCCACCTCATTCACCACCTGACGGTAAATTCCTGTCGTCTTTTAAAAGGTACGAGGCTCCCATAAGAAAAACAAATATTACTCTGATATTAACAGCCCTGCTCTTTCAGCAAATGAGGGGGGGGGGAAAATTTGAACCTAAACCCCCTGACCAGTTTCCCCAATGTCACCCACTGACTCAGCCACCTCATTTCCCAAACTTACAGTGAAATCCCGTCTTTGCAAACCCGGGCGATTTACTCTGTATTCCAGACAGGCGGCCCACAGCAAGGGCGGATGACTGGTATTGGTTTCAGTGTAAACAGAAGACGATGACATTCACAGTGACGTGTAGCGGAGAACTCACCACACCATGCTATGGATCAGGGTGAAGTGACTCAGGAAGATACCCACACTACCTGGAACCTTCATATACCTGCACTTAAAGTCCAAAAACAGAACAAACTGTCCACCTGCATGGAACTATTCCTTCCCGTTTACTCAGTCCGACCCTGTGTGTTTAATTATGAAGGTGTCTAATTTCTGTGAACCTCTCTGTTTGTTATGGTTTGTTTCGTGTTTGATGTGGTGTTACACTGTGTGTCTGGATGTGGATTTTAACTGTTGACTGCCTGTAATTATGCACTGATTCCATGTTCGCGCATTTAATCTAAACGTGCAATTAATTTTGAATGTGAATCTGTGAGGTGCATTTTGGGCCTCGTGGCGGGAGGAGACCTGCGATTGACGTACCCCTGGAGTGATGGCAGGTCCGATGTCGCACTTCAGCTTGGATCGGCCCCGCCCTCCTCTCCCTGACAGGTGAGCGCCCCTGGGTCTCCTCCGTCCGGGAAAGCCCGATCCTCGACCCTGCGGAAGACAACGACATTTGATTGGTCGGGGCTCCATGGGAGACTCCGCCCACGCATGGTGGCAAAGAAGGCTGGGTACAGGAAATGGGGATGGGGTGGGGGGGGCGGTTGGGGATTTGATGGGTAATCTCTACCTCTTTCCTGGACCCTCCCAACGAAGCTCAGTGATTACCCTATAGCCTAAATTGCAGCATGTCCCATCCTGTCTGAAATATTTACAAAAACCCTTCACCAGTACCCTAAAGTACAGGCCCTCCCTCGCATGTTTAGAGAAATGTATGCGATACATATCACCAACAGTAAGCAAACTCACCCCTCTTCTGGCCTCTTTCACTGCCATGTTTACTCAAAACTGCTTTTAAAAACTTGACCATTTCACTTTTTGGTTTACAAAAGCAGACTGCATTTGATAACTCAATTATTCTTGGGGAAAAAAAAAAAAAAAAAAAAAAGAATCCTAGGGCATTTTTTTTGAAGGAAAGCAAAAGAAAAAAAAAAAAAAAAAAAAAAAAAAAGTTTAATTATGTGTCCCAAGGAATTTCTCCGGCAATTAAGGAGTTCTCAATGAAGACATCTAACCCGCCCCCCCCACCCCCGTATATCAATTACAGTGATGACTCTATTATACTGAGTTTTCAGGCTCTAGGGAGTGTAATGTGTGCCAAGTGTGACACACCAGTGCAGATACCCGCTTAAAACGGAAAAGAACCTCCCCATTAAAAAAAAGACTGATGCAAAAACACAAAAATTCTGATGCACAAAAAACGAAAAACGAAATGGGGAAAAACAAATGGCGGGAAAAAAAAACAAAAAACAAATGCATGACACCCAAACAATATTCCAGTTTTCAGGGCGGTTTTGTTAGAGTAAATTCCCTTTGTCCTTGAAAAGGTACATCGCTCCGATCAGAAAAGGATATATTACTCTGATGTTTTTTTTTTTTTTTTTTTGACAAACCCCCTTTTCTGCTCATGGTGTGGACACACATCACCCAGTTCTCAGACTGGTTCCCCAAATTTATTTGCACAATGACTACAGTTAGGATCAGGGATGTGTTCACTGATCCTGTACCAGTTTCCTCTTTTTACACACGCACTGACTGCGGTTAGGGTCAGGCGTATGACGACTGATCCTGGACCAGCTGCCTCTCCTGTCTTAAGTACAAGCAAAACGTGGGCCCAATTACTCTCCCCTCAGCAGTCTGGCTCATTAAGAAAAGGTGACCATGTCGGCTTCGTTAAGAGATTTCGCCTCAAAGGTCAGTCTCATGCCAGGCAATGTCTCGGGCCGCAGTCTAATTTGCGCAGCGCTGGGAATCTGGATGACACAGCCCAAGCTGCCTGTTGCGTTTTTCCTCCCTCTCCATGTCGACTTAACTCGTCCTTCCTGCCAACGGGAGTACGTGCAGCATGCGATTAGTTACAGTAGTGCATGCGAGACAGGGAGGCAAAGACCAGAACAGAAACCAGCCATAAAAACACATGCCGTGTGCACTCGACAAAGCTAGCGCGCGTGCACACACACACGACCCGCCCAATCATACACTGTCATTGCATTTATTAAGTTGGCAGTCTTCATGTTTGATACCCAGGGAGGAATCGGGTTCAGACCGAGGTCACAGCTCTCCCTTTTAAAACTCTGGAGGATGTCCAAGGGGTTGTTTCAAACGGAAATCCGGGTCCAAATGAGGGGAAAATGAGCAGCTGGCAGAGCTGAGGTTTTGCTTCGAATGGAACAGGCTAACGACTTCTTCTGATCTTTGATCTTCCAGTTGCTGCTGAAGCGAAGGAGGGTGGGGTGTGGGCCGGTGTTGTCATGGTGGGGTCAACTTTTTTTGGGGGGTTTTTAACATGGCTGTGTATAAGAATGTTGTAAGGACATTCACCCAAAACCAAACCCTTGTAAAACGTGTTCCATATTCTATATTTTTTTCCAAAAGGGAAACAAAAGTCACGACAGACCACCCAATCCCAATTAAGACCAGGACACCAAAACCCAGTGGGGTGGGGGTGGGGGCTCCACTTTCAACTGGGGTGTTTTGCCCCCCCCTCCCTCTCAGGTGCGCATCGGCTCCACTACCTGGGGGCAGATATGGCCTCCCATGGGGGTGACTTAGGAGTCCGTCAGGGGAGGGACAGGGGCTGTACAGAGTGCAAACCATTTACCACTTTGACGGTCCAGAGCTGCGCGACCGACGGCTGCCTGGTCTTGGGCGCCTCCCACCCATCTGAGCGGTCAGGGGACCAAGAGGGCGAGCTCACAATGCTACGGTCACTCCAGGACCCCTACGGTAGAGTGGGTGAGAGAAGGGTGACAAAGAACAAATAATAATAAAATAAATAAAATAAAACCAATGCAGAAACATAACTGGGGGAAAAATACAGCAAAAGAAAAACTCAAACAGGAATAAAATTGATAAATAAATAGACAATACAGCTTACAAGTGGAAATGACCGAAGTTTAGGACAAATAATTTCACATAAGAAAAGTGACCAAACATCTTTGGAGAACAGGAAACAATATTATTTACCCAGACCAGGGAACACGCAATAATACTGACAGACGAGTTCTGCAAATGAAATTTCTTTCCTTCCCCCAAAGGTGGCCTCAGGTTTAAATAAAAGACAAAGTAGGAGCCAAATAGTGATCATTTTGGAGGATTTTTCCCCACTCAAAATCCCAGGTATTTGTCCGTTGAGATTTATGGGGCGTCGGGCCAGAGAGAATTGAAAGCATGGCTCACTGACATGCCCATAAAACACGAATGATAGTGTCCCCGGGAGAGCCCACCAGTGTGCGGGGTATGGGGAGTTTCGTATTGGTGTGACACGGGTCAAACGGCCTGTTTAATAAGCTAATCTCAGCCAGGCTGTGTAATTGGCCACAGAGGAACAATTATCGAGAAGCAAAAATCAGAAAACTGTTTTGCTAATACCCCAAAGTATCTTTACGCCATAAATAATACAAAATAGCCAAGGGTTTGATCTTCCCCTCCCATCCTCTCCTGCAACACTTTTCTCATGTGTAGATTATGTCCCAAACTTGCATTTGTAATGAATAGTGTTCATTTAATGAAGTGTTGCAAAACATACCCGTAAGCGCAAGACAGTTTAAAAGTGTCATGGCACACGAACACACATGCGCACACAGACCGACACATGCACAGAGAGACACACGCGCACACATGCGCACACACATATGCACGTGCACACACACAGACACGCACAGAGAGACGCATGCGCACACATGCGCACACACACAGACATGCACAGAGAGACGCGCGCGCACACGCACGCACATACACACACACAGAGGCGCGCACGCATGCACGCACGCACGCACACACACACACACACACAGAGCATGGGTCTAGAGGGAGATGGGAGGATGGGGGAAAGGGACTGGTGGAGGAGAGGAGAAAGGGATGGAAATAAAAGAGAAAAGGAGGACGGCCATGCCGACACTCAGCGCAAATTCATGCGTATGAGAATGCCCAGCTCAGGTGTGAAGGGCGGATCACCTGGGTGGGGGATGGGGTGCGGGGGGTGGGTGGTTATTGAAGTGGCCACCATGCCGAATCACAACCAAAAAAAAAAAAATAAAATAACCCTCAGGAAGGTTAGTCTGTAGGAGCCCTACGATTTCACACCCATGAAAGTCTGTGACGAGGCAGAACATGTCGCCCCGATTTCAGTGCCTCCAGAGTAAAAGGTGCTTTAAGGTACATTAATCTCACTTGTGCCACAGGCCCACGGTCCTTGTTCATGGTCCTGCAGGGCCGCAATGTGTGCTGGCTTTTGTTCTCCGCGATCATTGACCAATTAAAATCAGTAGATTACACCTGGTTAACTCAACTCACCTCACCTGGCGGTTTGGGTCTGGACTGTGCTGAGGAATTCGAACTGAAAACTAAAAGCAGTCACACGCTGTGGATGCTCCAGCACCAGTATCGAGGACCGCAGGCCGAGACGCACCGAATCACAAACCACAGAGGACTTCACAGAGCTGTGAGAGGCACCATCCGGAAAAACTAAATGTAGAAACACTTTTTTTTTTTTTTTTTCTAAAGCACCCTGCCACATTAAATCAAGTCTTGTGCCTGAAGCACAAGTCAAACGAAACACCTCAGACTCCTTTATGCTCGACCGTCCATTCAGCATGAGCGGTGGAATGGAGTTTGAATCTTCTACGCTTCAACTCTCCGTAAAAATGGATTAAGCATATGAGTAAAAGTCCCCCATATCTTTACGATATACGGTCAGCGCCAGCCATCTGCAAGAGAGAAAAGCCATTCTATCCACTTACGACGGCCAAGTAATGAACCTATCAAACAATGGCAGAGACACAGCGAGATAGGGCAGGCTGAAACTGGAGCCTTGATTCAATCAAACACACTTAGCCTCATTCAGGGCATACGCAATTCAATCAAACCGGACTTTGGTTTCTTTCAGAGCACATGCCACTCTATTGCAAAATGGAAATGCAACACTCCAAGTGAACGCTTTGGTTTGCTTGCAGTATACAGCACGCTAACAAACGATAAAGTTTTTGATTTAATTGGCATATGCAGTGAAAGACACAAAGTGTGTTTTATTGAATGTTGCGGCGGTTGTTAATTTAGCACACAGGAATGCACTCAGCGCCGAGTCTGGTGGAACGGTAGACCTCGGGGGCACACCATGTGCCCTGGATTATCTTCCAACTGCTCCTAATTAATTAGGTTTGTTTGATTGAGCTGTTCATTAAATGCTGATCAAGGACCGCAATCACTCAACGGTCTCCTGCTTTTAGTCCTTCAGGAAATTAATGAGCCAGCTGTCAGGGGCCATGTTTGTGATGGACAGAAATATAAAGTTAAAGCTGTTTTTTTTTTAATATTTTTATTAACACCTGGGATCTTACAGGTGGGTCACCTGCCCTCAATTAAGCAAAAATAGGAGTGAATTAATTGCTCGTGCCCCCAGAACATCTGAATGGAGATGAACTAGTTGTTCAATTAGCTGGAAATTAATTCATGTGTTTGTTTACAGGGCCAAATTGAAAAGAAAATAGAACTTAAACAAAACAGCAACTTGTAACTCACACATCAATCATATTTTTCTTTCAAAGGGCAACCTGCATGTACCTATCAGGTGCTGAGCTCAGCCGGACAGGTGAGCACTGGACAGGTGAGCGCTAGGTTGGAAACCTAGTCTGCAGCAGGCTCTGCAGGAGTGCACAGCGGTGTGCCGTGTTCCCACAGGCTCCCATGGCTTATCCTGACGTTTTTAAGCCGATATATCACACCCTAAACTAGATCTGTGAACACCTAAATCACCAAACTCAGTTTCATTTCATTCATTAAAGTTGGGATGTGAGTTTGGCTGCACTGAGCCTGTCAGAGACACTGCGGGAGCTAGGCCTGACTGGTGGGGCGGTGCCGATAAGGGTTCAGACCCCCCCCCCCCTCCCGCCACACCATCACCAACACCCCGACACCCACCCCCCAGGGCACATACACCCCACCGATAACAAAATCAATAAACTAAGTTTGGGGGGCCGTCATACTTCTGTTGCTATGCTGATGCAAAGATCCTACGACGCTTGTGGGTGAGGCAGGGTTTGGGATTGCCTTAACAGAACGTAATGGAGCCCAGTATCAGTGCTGTCACTGCCCCTGCAACAGGTGTAGGCAACTTAATGTCTAGTAATTCAGACACTCTTATCTAGAACAACTTACAACAAGGGCATTACTTTTAATTCGATTAAATAAATAGAAGAGTACAATGAATGTCAATGAGTGTTTTCTTAAAAATAGCCATTACAGTGTCTGGAAGGAAGATTTTTATTTCTTTTTTTTTTTTTTTAAGGAGCCTGTCTAGAGCCAGCGGTCATTTTGTCCCCTGTAGCTGCTAGTTCTGGAGCGCACAGCAAAGGCTGAGTGAAACCAGAGAAGAGCCGAGACGGTCCAGCGGGTCTCCTGTTCACCGTCCCGCCTGTCCTGTCCCCGGGCCGATGCTCTGGCCTGGCGCCTCTTCTCTGCTCTTTTAAGTCCCTGGCAGACATCGCCCTCTGGCTCATGGCCAACCAGCCCCGCACAAACACACGGACACACACATCAGACATCTGCCCTCCTTCTCTGGGTCACATCCAACAGACAGCGCACTAACATGGACACGAGCTAGCACGCATTCACAGACACATGTGCACAGACACACACATGCAAGTTTGCAGTATCTCTCTGTCTTATCAAGTGTCACGAAGTGATATGACGCAAAGTGTGTACTTAAGATGACGCAGCTCATTTTACACTCCACACACAACCATAACCAGCTGCTTGCACGTCAAGCTCCCAGCAATTCTGTTCTATTCTAAGTATGATTACACATATTTTTACATCCTACAAGCTAATTGTGAGGCACTGCAGATATTTTAATGGAAAAAGTCATTCATAAAATTTGGCATTTGCACGCACCGCAAGCACGCAAACACATGTGCGGGCACAGACACATCTGCGCATAAACACAGACACACACAGACCCTGAAACCTGCCGCTCGAATCATGAGGCACAAGCCTAGCCATTACATTACAGACAGAATCCTGAAGAGTAGAAACGGAACTCCGAGAGGAGAACCTTTTCTTTACAGTCAAAGTAATTAAAATGAACATTTTGAACATCCCTAAAATACATCTTCTACCAGAGCAGTGCTGACAAAATTTGACTCCCGACATGTAAAACGCCTAAGGAGCAATTCCTACTCTCCGCCAAATGAGTGTAGGACCGCGGACTGAAAAGCCGGACATCTGGGCGTCTTAAAAGTGTGATGAGGGAGGAAAATTCAATTTCCTGACAGCACGGCTCTCCAGCGCTTCCCCAGAACACACACTTATCTGGACGCGGTTGAAAAGAGCATCTTAAATAAATAAATTGTTCAAGGGAAAAAGAAAAAGTGTTTTTTTTTTTTTCTCTTGAGCTTGCAGAGGAAGAATCGCCAGCCCCGTTGTGCCTCACAGTTGGATGAGCAAACTCCCAAATTATGCACGTCTGAGAAGAAACCCCCCCCCCACCCCCCACTGTTTCAAACCCCTCTCACCCCCCACCAACATCAAACCCCTGGCACCAGAACCGTCTCTCTCGCTCCCGAGCTCCTCAGAGCAACAGAAGAAAACCCAGCCGGAACCTTTCCAAATTAATTAAAACACGCTCTGTGCTGAAACTAATCAATGTGACTGAGCGGGCGGGGGGGGGGGGGGGGGGGAAGAAGAGATCTTTGTTACGCCAAGGGGCTCGGGAGATGGCAAATGCCAAGCTGGCTGGGGACAGTTCCCAAACGCAGAGCAGAGCGCCCCCATCAGTTAGTGGCCTACCTGTTTGGCCCGGGGCCTTCCAGGTGAGAACTTCCTCTTTGAGATGGCTGGCTTCCCCATGCCGATCTTTGGCGTGACCGGGAAGAAGGTGGTGGCCGGGGTGGGTGGGGTCGGGGCCGCCTCTTTGGGGGAGGAGCCAGCTGAGAAGGGTGACTGGGCGGGGCCGGCAGAACCCATGGAGAGCGTTTCGGGGGTCTGCTTCGGCTCCCTGTCCTCGATCGTCGGGGAGCCGAAGTCTGAGAAGCTGTGCTCGGTCGCAGGGGTGGTGTCCGTCTCTTCAGGCAGGCTGGAGCCGGAGGCCTGCCCCTCTCCTGCGTCCGGCAGAGCCGCTATCTGTTGCTCCTCCCCCTCTTCCTCATCCTCCTCCTCCTCATCCACCCCAGACCTCCCCCACTCCTCTCCTTTCTCCACCGAAGGAGGTGCAGAGGGAGAAACCTCCATGGGCTCCTCTGGGATAGCTGCTGGCTCTACGGCGCCCTCTTTGGTAGGCGAGGGAAGTGCCTCTCTGGGAGTCTCCTCCCCCAATTTTGACCGCGCCTCTTCCACAGAGTCATCCGTCCCCTCCTTCACCACTCCAATAGCGGTGGCTATCTCCCGCTCTTCGCCAGAGAGGCTGGGCAAAGTGCCTTGCGTTGTCCGCTCACCCTCCTCCGCTGAAACTTCCACCAGCTGGGGTGACGAGGGCCGCTCTGTCACCGTGACAGTCACCTGGATTTCCTGTGGTTCCAGGGCTGAAGAGAAATAAAGAAAGAGCACTGTATAAAATTCCTAATACTAATCACCCACCGCTGCCCTCTAAAAAGTCCCACAACAGCAGTGATGTGATCCTCTTTACAAATCCTGGAGGTCAGGAGGACAAGCTGGTTTTTTTCCCCCAAAGTGGAATTTCACAGCAAGCTCCTACCAAAGAAACCAACTGAGGCGAGTAAACAGGTCATTGAGTTCTGACAGACAACAAAAACCAAAAACCAGGACCTCTGGTGTACTGAGGACCACGACACCAGAGAATTCAACATTCGCATTAAACATCGAATGGACACATACTCTAAATGTTTAATTTTGTCTTGTGTGTCCCGTGGTTGGTATTGGTTCAGAGAGCACACACCCAGCAATGTGTAGAATTAAAATGCCATGTGAAAAAAGAGGAAGAGAAACAAAACCATTCTTCCTCAACCAATGAAGGCCACTGAAATGGGGCTTTAGAAATCAATTTTTTGTGGCAGCGAGCTTTAATTCGTTTCTTTGCCACTCAGATATAGCAGAAGAGAGGATGCATAACACAGCTCTTATCTGTACTCAGGGAAAGTGTGCCTGGGCCGACAGCAAGCAGAGAGAAGGCAGTAATCTTAATCCCTCTATCTGTGCTTCTGCAATCTCTCTGTCACAGTTTCAGTAGTGTTGAGATTCGAGTTCTTTTCTAGTATTTTTATTTTATTTAACCAGGAAAGTCGGTATAAACAGTATTAAACCATACAGCAATGTTGTCATTTCGCGGATTTGGCCTACCAGGAACAGTTGCATGTCATGCACACAGTGTTTTGTAGCAGACTGCTAGACTCGCTGAGCGTCACTAGTGCATCTCGTGTTGAATGTGCTGAACCCTTACCTGACAGGGCCTCAACCTGTGCTTCCTCGACCGAGGCCCCAGTGACCTCTCGGTCCTGCTGTGCCGTGTCGCTAACGTCTACGCTCGAGGGGTCTTGGGGAGAGGGAGAAGAAGAAAAAAAAAAAAAAAAAAAAAAAAAAAAAAAAAGTGAGATAAAACTACCCCTTCAAGAATGAGCACATACCTCTTTATGCTGCTCCAGCTCCAAACCTGAGCTTCTCATCAGGGCACAGACGTTATCAAAACACACCTTTCAGCTCAGAACATGGCAGCAGATTAAACACAGGGCAGAGGACTTCACCACAACGTGTACTAGATCTATCCTGCAGGGGAACTGGTAGTGAAACGGGACACACTGAGGGTGCTACAGCTTTGAGGACCAGCGACAAATAACGGCCCCTGATGCACACCACTATGGGACACTTGAGGTCTTTCATGAAGCTCCATAATAAGGGATGAGATCGTGCCAGGCTTCACAGCACAGCTTCAGCATCCCTGCAATCAGTTATTTCATCATTTCATTTCAACATAACGTTCTCATGACATAAGGTTCTCCTCAGGATCTTCAACTCCAAGCAAAAAAAAAAACAATTGTAATATTTAATAATATTGGTCTAGTTTAACCAACATTGGTTACCAAGCATAATGATTCAGTTCATCCCTCCTGATGGGAAATATTTGAGATGTGATTCCATATTGCATGACGTCCATAACTAGGGCACTGCGGGGAGAAGGCTTAGCATTCCGAGAGACTATGTTGCACTCTCAACAGAAAAATATAACAAATAACAAAAACACTTAAAACAAATGGACAGAGAAAGAAAGAGTAATCTTGGAAGGAATGGAGGGCATACACTGCCAAGTCAATATTTGCACATAGAAAATATAAATATTTGCACATTATATATATGTGCATGCAAGTGTGCAAAAACTGCATGAATAAATGAATACAAATGAGGACTCTGCCAACAAAGCAGAGAGGAAACAGAGAATGACTGCTTACCCATCCCCCAAAAAAACATTAAAAATGTGCTGTCTTAAAACACTCTCCCTCTTCCCCTTCCCTCCCCCACTCGTCTCAGGTACAGATCAGCCCAGCCATTCGCCACAAACCCGGGAAAGGAATTACCATGACAACGAGCCCTTCTTTTGCTCATCCTCTCATTAGACACAACCGGGGGCTTCAGACAGAATGGAGCCCAGACAGAGTGTGAGGTAGAGTATTTCCAGTAGGTAGGACCACAGAATGACCTCATGATGGCCAAAAATGACTGTTTTGTAATCATCTGTCGCTTAGCCTCCTGTCTCACCGGGGTCAATGTGAAGGTAGCCTCACAGTGGGAGCTCAGTGTGGCCGAATCTATTGACAAATGAAAACTAACTCGCAAAGTGGACGCACTGGCATTGGAGTGCTGAAGGTTGCCTGGTGTTCTCCACATCCCTTCATTTATTTACTCGATCGATCGCTTTTGATTGGACAAACTCCTCAAGCAGGTCTCAACAAACCATATGATACAAGGTCACATGCTGGGTAAACCCAATTATCCTGAATTTTGCACAAGTGTATGTGTGTGTGTGTGTGTGTAATTTAAGGATCTGAGAAGCACTTGAATTAATGACAGCACACAAGCTGATACCTAAGGCAGGAGAAACCTACTGAAATGTGCAGTTCCATATGAACTACATTACCCATGGTTCTTTTATGCAACATCTAACAGAGAAACTTTTTTTTTTTTTTTTTACTGGTCCCATATCAGACCCAATCAGACTTTTTGACCACCAGAACAGGTTTTTGACCACAGAACAGATTCAGATAAATAAATGATGGCGTGGAAAGTGGAAAGTGTTTAATTCAATTTCCTAATCACCGTTCAGATATTCTCTTGCGATTAGACCTATACCTCAACACATGGATTCACACTTCTGCACAACACATGCTATCCTGAAGCCTTCATTAATATGTCGTTACACCTTTATGACATCACAACAGACATTCCAACTGCCTGAAATGAGTGCACAGCCATGCAAGACATACTGATAACATGGCACACAAACCAAAATTCCACAAAGAGAGATGTAAATCAAGGAACACTCAGTCAAACCCATCAGCTAGGCACTTTTTTTGGTGCTATTTGGATCCTACTGTTGCTATAGACAAAATGTTGGGGTTAATGTTTGTTTGTTTAGATCACATTAAAACCCTATGAAAGGTTACCCAGTACCAAAAAGGTGTTTATTTAGGATTAATCTGACAATTTAATAGGCATATCCATGTTGATTAATTGAAATTAGATTTTCAGGTCGCCCTGTCTACCATAATATGGGTAGCATGGTTGCAAGAGAAGACCTTAAAGACTCCGAAATAAAAGATGAATGTTTGATTGTTTGGTGGGACCTCCAGGCACGATTTTCTGTTTCATTAGAAATATTTCTATGGAATGAATGAGGTAAAGATGTGATCAGTAAAGGCCAACAAGGAGAAGCCTATGACAGGACTGTGATTGATTTTCTTTCCGTTTATACAAGGTCCCAGCCAAAGCAAGCAACCAAACACTTGCAGTAAACAGAAGCAAGTTTCCTCAGAAACAGTGGTGACCAAAAACTCTGGTCTGATACTTGTTTACTCACAGATTTTTACTAATGCCCAAAATATTTAGATAAAAATATTTGGACACAGTTTTCAAGTTCCAGCTTATTTTCTGTATGTAATTTTAGGCATTTGCATACTGTAAAATAAATTATGCAATACATGTAGAGTCACAATTTGTCATTTTAGTATATTTTAAAACATTTGGACAGTTTTGGTTTTACAGTCATACTTCAATTCCCCCTCTGTCAAAAGACAGATGGAACAAGTCTACATCTGAAAATAAGAATTTCCCTGGACAGGACTGCGTCAGACTACTGCATCAGACTGCAGTCAGAGATATGAAGTGCTGGAGTAGAGAGAGGAAGAGGAGACGGTGGGGGGATGGAGGAAGGGGAGGGGGCGCAGAGGCTCGTAGCGAAGGCCGTGGACAGATCGCGAGAGGAACATGCCCGTTCTGAAGATTTAACACGCGCGTTGCGCTAGCTCATCAGAACCGAGGCTTCAGCCCCATTAAGCCCCTCTTACAATCAATGGCCAGAGTAAAGCCGGATAGGCTGAGAGCTAGGGAGGTGGGGGTGGGGGTGGGGATGGCATATTTTATAAAAAGCCTCTTCGGCGCCCCCAACCCCCACCCACAGAATCAGACTTCCATCAAGGAGCTCACAGACCAGCACGTCAGGAGCTGTGTAGGCCTTAAACAGATTTATCGCACGCACGCACGCAGACACTCCCACTTGGAGGAAACAGTAGCTCCTCAGAGGGAAAGAGAGAGAGATCGAGAAAGACAGAGAGAGAAAGAGCGATAGAGAGAGAGAGACACAGACACAGAGAGAGAGAGAGAGAGACACAGAGAGAGAGATGATATGATCCCCAAGTGCACTGGACTCTGAGTGAGAAGCTCTCAGGTGTCTGCCAGTCAGGGCCAGGGGCTTGATCCCAGGATAGACACTGGTACATGGAGCTGACAGCCAATCGCCTGCTGTCTGACAGAGTGCCAACTGATAACACAATGCCTGACAATGATTGCCAGCAAATCATCCGATCCCTGTCAGAGAGCTAGCCAATCATCTGATCCCTGTCAGAGTGCCAGCCAATCATCCGGTCCCTGTCAGAGTGCCAGCCAATCATCCGGTCCCTGTCAGAGAGCTAGCCAATCATCTGATCCTTGACAGGGAGTTCTACCCAATCATCTGATCCCTGTCAGCCTGCCAACCAATCATCCGCTACAGGACAGAGTATTTTAGCCTATGGCCTTGTCTGAGTGGTCAGTGTCAGGGTCATTACTCCCACAAAAAAAAAAAAAAAAAGATTATTTTACGGAGTACTCCTTACTGCCAACACAGTAACGAAACACATTACAAACTACTATCTGTGAAAAGCAACTTGTTACACGCATTTGATTACTTTTGCGTAACTGCTGCATGCATGTTTATTAATGTCAGTGTCAATGAAATCAACGGGCAACAGCAGTCGATTTCCATCAGGGTGATGAAACTCTTACCTCTCACCTATGTTACATAATAACACACTGGAAGCAAATTATCACCATCATCATCATAATTATCAACACAACCAGTTTTTCAATGTTGCAAAACAAGATAATGTTTGCTTGATTGATGACTATTTTGATTATTATTACAGACAAAATTCTCTGGACTGGGAATGTGTGCGTGTGTGTGTGTGTGTGTGTGTGTGCGCATTTAGTGTGCCAAACGTGACCTTATTAATACAAGACACAGAAAGGGCATGCCAGACTTGGTAGGCTCAACAGACTCAGACTTGACAGACAACAGCACCCATCCGGTTTATAATGAGGCAGGCCCACAAACGGCCTACTCAACTCCCCCATTACAGCTCCCAACATTATAGCAGCTACCCGCTCACCCGTTAGGCTGTTACCTCATCTTCCCCCGTCGACGTCGCTGAAGCGTCAGTCTCCCCTTGTTCATTAAAGTGTCTTTTGTTCTGAGCTCTGAGTGCTACAGTGTTCCTGATTTTGGGTTAGTCCCCGTGAAATAGTCCGGGTAAGGAATCCTGTCATACAGTCTGATTGTCCTTGCTGTTGTACACCTCTCTAGTCCTCTTTTTTAAAGCACATCTGCTGTCTAGTACCCCTTTTTTTATTGCATATTATTTCTTTTCCTCCTGCAAGGAGAGGCACTGATTCAAGAGACGAGTCTTTCTCCAAACGTTGTGGCACCATCAGACCGAAACCATCATATTATCCAGTGGGTGATCCAAAGCTAAATCCCAAGCGTGAGAGCAGAAACTGAAGCACTGACTGTTTTCCTGTCGGGTCAATCTAAACAGCCCCACAGCAATACGCGTTGGAAATTACAAACATTACAATGCATGACAAACAGATTTAGGTCTTGTGTCACCCGGCAACATAAAAGCTGTATTCAAATCAACACTTAATACCGTGAAATAAGCGGTCTGCAAATAATCCAACTCCCCCCCACCCCACCCCAACCCAACCAGAGGTTTAGTTCACCTGCCAGAGTGATTTGTTTGCTTTTTCGAAGGTGAAATATGGTGCAGGAAATGAAACCGAGACCGCTGGAGCTGGGAGGGTCTGAGACTGGACGAGGCTCACTCGTGACACCATGCCAATTCCAGCACCTCGACAGCGAAGCACAGCGGGGGAAAGAGCTACGTGCTTCCCTCTCCAAACACTGCCCTCAGGTATCCATCCTTTCACGGCTTTGCATGGAAAACAGCTGCGATTAACACTAAACCCACTTTCTTTGATGAGCCGTTCCCAAAACAAAACAAAACAAAACAGAGAAATCCAGTCCAACTTTCATAAGTTAACCACTTCATGGGCGAAACGGATTGTTCTTGCACTGGCTAAACTCTCAACCAGAAAAAGCAGTTGACTCAGAACGGTTGGAAAATGAGCTGGACAGAATTAGCGATGGTGTCACCTGCATTATATGAAGCATGCACAACCAGCCCCTGCTTTTCACCAAGGAACCTGCCAGGTAAGCCGCCCCCCCACAGGTGAGGCAGGTACTCACCTGGTGCAGGTTCTGTAGCCGGTTTGCTGTCCTCCGGATCGGCTGGATCGATCGGAGTTTGGGTCTGGGACACCTCCAGCTCTACCTGTCTGCAGGTGGTGCAGACGTAGTCTTCCCTCAGAACAGCCTCAGTGTCGCCCCCTGCCTGCCGTTCACAGTCCTGGTGGAGCCATCTGAGAGCAGGATTAGGAAAGGAAAAAAAAAAGAAAACACTGCTTACCTAGCTACTTTACATGAATATCCAAAACTGGGAAAAAAAAATAAATAAATAAAAATAAAATACTGCACCTGTAATCATGTACTCACAAATGTTGCAACAAAAATTAAGCTTGGACAAAAATGTTAATTTTATATGTAATTGGTCTGGCTTTGCAAAGTTTATATGACACCTGTTAAACATGAATAAACACCATCTATCTAATCAGAAACAAGGCCGGGTGGTGTTTAATTAGAAATTAGTGAAAAAAAACATTTTATTTATGTTCAACTTCCATTTTAAAACCCTTTTTAAACAGTTCAAAAGGAGCAGATTTGAGAGCAGGAGGACATGACTCAGTTGACATCCTCCTCTAAGGATGTTATTTGAGAATGTACCCTGACCACTCTTTCCTGCAGCTGCGCTCTCACACTCACACACACACACACACACACACACACACACACACACACACACACGCGCACACCTCCCGCCTTCCCAAAAAATTCAAAACTGAATCTCCCCCTGCTTCCTCCTGCAGGTGGGGCACAGCGGGGGGCTCCGTGACCGTGCCCTGTTCACCCCGCACCCCTGCTGTCATTTCCGTATGTTTCTAACAGTCGTCGCCCTTCGCTTGGCCCTGTGGATAACACTGGTTGGCTCTTAACGTCACCACCACTTAACCAGGGTGGGTGTGTGTGTGTGTGAGCATGCTCAGAACTGCTGACACACACTGTCATCTCCAATGCATGCGTGTAGGCTTTTTACTACCCATAATTCCTCAGACTACACTGGCAGAAAAGCACTTGCATGAGAGTACTTCTGAAAGGATACAGAAAAGTTGACCGAGTAACTAAGGAAAATGCAACAAATAACTACTGCCGAAACACATTTCGACAGTAGTTATTCCTTATTTTGACTGCCCCAATTCTGAAGAAATTTTGATTATTTAAAATACACTCACATGTATGTGTACACATACACAACTGTGTGTATACATAATTTAATATATACAAACATGCATGGCCAATACAGATTGAACAAAGGTCTGATACACATTACATGCAGGCTTTTCAAATAAGTATTTGAACCAGATTTGATATATTCACATGCATACACACACCCCTGTGAACACATTCATAATAAACACAAACACACACACATCATTTTCAACTGCTTGGAGAAGAATCTGCTGACTACCAGCGTTGTATTTCTCCCTTCCAATTTAAAAATGAACTTTTGACCCGACCAGCAGGGACTAGGAAGAATAAAGATTTCATTGTAGGAAAACCTCACAAAATGTAATTAATGTGCCGGCCCCCTAGTCTGTGTGTTCCTGATTACATTCGACTCCTAATGAATGGCTGAATCAAGATAATCAAATCCATTTGCTACAGGAATTACACGGAACATTTGCAGAGATATTACTGTGTAAACTGCATGCAACGCTGATCTGAACTCGGTCCAGCTGCCTTCCTGTGGAAATACGAGGTTGAAGGATCCAGAATATTTCAATGAATGAATCATAACTGCTACACCATGTGTGTGATAACGAGCCATTCCTTGAACTCAGATTATCAAGAAATAAAAGCAAAATAACAGATAAAAAAAAAAAAAAAAAAAACCTTCAAGACACCAATTTTACATTCTCTTTCTGTGGACAACGTAAGGAGAACACATGGACTATATAAGCTGAGAACAATTAAAATGGTCTAAAACAATGTAATTAACAACAACCTTACTGCTGTGACAGGAGACATGACAGGAGAACAGGTGTGTCCTACTTCTCCCCACAGGTGTGACAGAACAGGTTTGTACTGTGTTCTACAAA
This sequence comes from Albula glossodonta, assembly GCA_019788955.1. Taxonomy (NCBI): domain Eukaryota; kingdom Metazoa; phylum Chordata; class Actinopteri; order Albuliformes; family Albulidae; genus Albula; species Albula glossodonta. The sequence goes on along the minus strand of JAFBMS010000153.1, from coordinate 134,924 downwards.
GGTGTGACAGGATATCAAGCATCTCTTACCTTATACAGATGTGAGCACGGAACATGTCTTACCTCTTACAGATGTAAGGTGTGGATGTATCTATTATAGGTGTGAAAGCTTTAACTTTTGAAGGTGTTGTAGGGAAGGTGTGAACGCAGAGAAAGTACACATTACCTTTTACAGGTGTGAGCACAGACCAGGACTGCGTTACATTTAACAGGTGTGAAAATGCAGCAGGACGGCGTTACCTTTTGCAGGCATGGCAGGTCAGCAGGTCCTTGTGGAGCTCAGGGTTCAGGGCCTTGCCACACAGGGGACAGGGGGCTGCGGGGTCCTGGTGCTGGTAGCAGGTGTCACACAGCAGGGAGTTCTGGTGCCACTGGCTGCTGGCTCTGGAGCCACACTGCACACAGGCTCTGCAACTCTGGAGAGGCAGGGAGAGAAGAGAGTCACTCACCGCACATACCGCACACACAAACCATCCAGCTGCAGCACAGAGCCCCAGACTCCCCTTGATAAGGGTGCAGGGAGAAACTGATCCAGGTACAGGGTAACAGGACAGCAATGGCAGTGTAAAGGTGAGGGAAAGCCCTGAGACACTGACACTGGCTGAAGCTGGCCCTCCGCAGCCACTTCCAGTCTGACTGAGAACCATGCAGACCAGAACCACAGGCTTGGAGCCAAACCACAGAAATCCTCCACAGCTCCGGACTGATGTAATGAACCAAAACGGGAAGAGGATGCGTTACCATAGGAACACCTCCAGACCGTCCCTAACATCACGCAACAGGGCTTTGAAGCCAGCCACACAGATACAGAACATTTAACTCATTTATTTTTCATATATTTCATAATATACTTACTTTCTACTTCGCACGGAATAGCACTGTATTCAATTCGGTAACAAAATGTACAAAGTTGGTGAGGAGATTGTGGAGCAGGGCTCTGTTTTCTGCAAGCGTTTGAAATAAGATAGCCAAGCTCTGTGCAATGCATCATGGGACTGTAAAAGAAGCTCATCCCCTGGTTGTGCTGGGAATCGTACGATAACGAACGCAGCGTTTTCGGGGCGAGCGCCGGACAGATCTGCTTGCTCTTACAAAGCCTCAGAAGGTGGCAGCCATGGTCTGATGAAAGCCCCCCCGCCTGGGGGGGGGGGGGGGGGGTGGGGTTCGGGGGGGGTGGGTGTGGGTTCACTCACGGCCAACGGTCAAGAGTTTCGAATTACGCCGCTGGCTGACAGACAAGAGGTACATCCACAAAGGCTTGTTGAGATAACCACTGTCCCAGGCAGTGGGCTGGGGATTTGGGATTTGAAAATGGGGGGTGCGGGGGGGGTAGGGGGTTGGGATCTGTGCTGCAGCCACACAAGGCCCTGGAAACTTGATTTGCCTTGGCAGCCGCCAGCACTTTCGAGGGTGGGGGGCGGGGGCTTAATTACAGGAAAGCCACAGACCAGATTCTAATCAGGCACTGTGATCAGATGGGCTCAGTAAAACCCCGCCCTCCGGACGTCCAAAGCTCAGCCCAGTCTGAATGCACTGTCCGGGGGCGGCAGGATATTGCGCCTTGCTTTCCATTGGATCTCAATATCAAACGACAGCATCAAATTCGCAAACACCTCCAACCGCATCTGTGGACACAGATTTCCTTTTGCTTTTTTCCCCAACAGGCCTGTGACTTCCCTCACCAATGAGCTCAGCACAACGACCTCCCCCTCCGATTTCCTCTGAAGCCGTTCATATCGCTTGCCGTTCTCGGGCCAAGCACAGGGTCTGCGGCCAGCATTAAAGACACGACAGGGGAAATGGAACCCCTATGGACATGGAGGCCATCAATCACTCAGTGGATGAGAAATCTCCGCATGGCGTTTACAGACAGATGTCGTGAGGTTTGACGGACACCGCGACGCCGGCCCGCATCAATTAACCGAAGTGTGCCACATATCCACAGCTCTCCCTTCAGAACCCGCATTTGAAAGATCTCAGAGAACCGCGCTCCTCTCTTTCATCTCTCCTCGCTTTCGTCAGCGGGATCAGAAACGAAGCCCCATGCAGGGGGATAACGGCCCTGAGCTCTACGTGAAGTGGAATCGGGAGGACCTCAGGCGACGGCGATCAAGAGCAGAGGGGCAGACCGACGGGTTCGGCCACCTGGCTGGAGGACCGAAATGGAGAGGGGCGGGCAGGCCGATTTACACCCCTGTTTCAGTGTTTCACCCAGCAGCCTCCCTAGAATTCATTTCACAAGGTGGTGCATGGGAATAACCAAACCTGGCATGGGAATGAGACTACATACAGTATCCGCATGAGGAAAAACTCTTTTGCATTACGTAAACACCACAGTAACTGGTGCCCGCTGGCCGATATGGAGGGCTGGAGAGTTGGGGGGGTTTGGCGCAGACAGCCAGCCCATGTGACCCTGCCAGTAGCGGACCAGGCCAGGCGCGTGGGCGGGGTTGGTCTCCGCTCAGGTTCGGGGGGGGGGGGGGGGGTTTGGAAGTCTAAATCGTCGTGGCAACAACAACATCTCCCCCGACCACACAAAACACCCCCGCATGCTGCCTCCCATGGACACCGAAAAGCGCAGCGGGGGGTGGGGGGGGGGGGGTGTGTGAGTGGGGTGGGATGGGGGGGGTTCTATGAGGAGGGTCCCTTGGTGAATTAGCATTTTAAAAGGAGCGCTGATTAAAACCCATTGTAAAAGGGGGAGAGAGCATGAACAGACTGCACTGAATGGCAGGGTTCTTTTCCAAAATGGTCATGGAGGGGGGAAAAAAAAAAACAAAACAAAGAAGAGACAAAACAAAAATAAATCCTGAGATGAAACCAAGCCTCCTGACCCAGAGCCCAGGGTTGTGGAGTGCGCAGAGGCCCACTGAGCCTGGAACAGAACTTGGCAGAACCCCCCAGCACGTACGGTTGCCCAGGCTTGCGGCCGGACCGCGAACAACAATGTGGGCTCGCTGAGAGCTGCACCACTGCCCACAGAAGGAACCGGCCAAGTGGATCTACAGCGTCCAGCAGCTCAGAGTTTCTGCCCAGGCCTTTGAGTCTAGTAACGTGTCGCTGTCCCTTTCTTTGCTGCCCCCCCCCCCCCCCCATGCGCATTTCTACCCCTGGCTGAGTTTCTGCCACCTCTTTGCCCCTGGCTGAGTTTCTGCCCCGCCTTTGTCTCGCTCCTCTGTATGCTCCCTGCCTCTGTTTCGGCCCATCTACTGCCCCAGACAGTGTTCCTTCCCTTCCATTGTGGCAGATCAAGTGTCACACAGCATAGGCAGTATTACTACCCCTCCATTTGCCCTTGCCCATGTTCCTGCCCCTATGTTTGCCTCTGCCCATCTTTCTGCCCCTCCGTTTGCCCCTGCCCGTGTTTCTGCCCCTCCGTTTGCCCCTGCCCGTGTTTCTGCCCCTCCGTTTGCCCCTGCCCATGTTTCAAGCCCCCCCCCCCACCCAAAACCAGCCTGTATTTCTGACAGTGCCAAGGCGTTGAGATGAAAAAGGAATTAAAAGCACAAAGCTATTTCCAACCTCCTGACAAAAACAGCTGTGAAACGCAAAGAGTAGCGAGGGGGGGGGGGGGGGGGGGGGGGGGGGGGGGGGGGGGGGGGGGGGGGGGGGGGGGGGGGGGGGGGGGGGGGGGGGGGGGGGGGGGGGGGGGGGGGGGGGGGGGGGGGTGGGGTTGCGTTGGTTGAAGAGTGCAGCAGAGCCACTGGAGGGAAAATGACAGAGTTGAGAAGCACTTCCACACTTCCACTCTGCACTCTGTACAGCCAATATGACCTGATTCACACATTCAAACACAGCAACACCCCAAGCTGTGCTGACATAGTCTGTAGCCTACTTTCGACCTCAAACCCTTAACTAACACTCTATACTTAACACCGTCAGCTAATTCATATCTTTCGCTCTACACTCTTATGAGACATGCCGTGTACGCTGCCTGTCTTTCAACCCAAACCTTCGATTAAACACATGTTCTCAACAACCATAATTAAGTCCCATCATTTTGTGCAGAAACAGATTTTAACACTACACAGGCTTGGCTAATCACTACAGTTTGCTTCACCTCTGAGCTCCCACTTTCCCCACAAACCGGTTCTGTTTCAATAACCTGGAGCCCTCACTTTCAGTACTTAGGTCTCTTGGTTAGTTGATAACAAAATTTGAACTCTTCAAAAGGATACCTTTACTACAGTACATTACATTGAGGATTGCATTAGCTATCTGACACTTGATCAGCCTGATTCACAGCACTTCAATACATACAAAATATTCATTATTCGTAACATACATATTCGTGATTGAATGATGTAATGGCTTATTGTCCTTAATAACTATTCACTTAATGCAAGTGTCTAAGTCAAGGCTATTCACATCAGGAACTGCTAGTCCAGTGCGCACACGCACGCAAGCACGCACAGACACACACACACACACACACACACACACAGAAACACAGGACCAGGGCTGGGGACCCCAGCTCTGCGCCGAGGCCTCTGGCCGCACGTACCTTGCACCTCCAGCCGTTTGTGGGTATGGTGTTCATGGCGGGCTGCAGGCAGAACGTGTGGTAGCCTTTGTCACACATGTCACACACCAGCATCTTGCTGTCCTCTCCTGGGTTCCTGAAGCATGGAGACAAAGAGGAAGACGTTAGTGAAGCATGAATGGTGACCTTTCACCTGCTGGAGGTGGGATATGTGAAGCTGAACCTGAATCTGGTAGATGCCTACCATGAGAGACATCAATTGAATGGGTTGTGTATGTATGCATGTACAGCGACACACACACACACACACACACACACACACACACACAGTTACATGGACAGCTACACACTCATACCCACTCAAACAGACACACACACGCACACCATGGGTTTGGCTGTCTGAATGTGTTACATTTTTCTTTCATGAAAAACATCAACACGCGCTCAGACAAGCAGTGTGTCGTCCTTTTTTGGGAAACAAACATACGCCCGGACCTGGTGATTAGCAAATCCAGGGGACACGTTCTCAAAACCCCCCCCAATCGAAGCTGCAGGCCTGGGGTGGGGAGGCGGGGGTTTGGGGGGGGGGGGTAATGCCAATGCAAATGTGGGGTAAATGAGAATGTCACCTGATATTTACAGCTGCGGAGGGGTGTCATTAAGCCGCGGCTACGCTGCGCCCGTCCTCGCTTCGCCCCCTCCACCCCGGCTGCCTCCTGCTGCAGCCTATTTTAAGAGCGCCCCTCCACCCTCACCCCATCCCCTGCGTCACCAGCGCGGACCCGCCGCTAATGCACTCAGAGCACCATTAATAAAAAACCTAGCAAGCGCTCGCAGCGAACACGCTCCTCCTCACAGCCACTGAGAACTGCAGAAGGCAGGGGACTTTCTCCTTCCACATGGCTCTGGGACCACACTATCTTGTGTAATCTCTGTGTCTCTGTGTTTCTCTCTCTCTCTGTCTCTCTTTTTTTTTTGAAAAGTTTGAAAATAGTTTTGCACAATGATCCAAGCCTGGAAATTAACATGCCAATGAAGTATGAATCATTTAAATGTCCATTTTCTGATTTTCACCTAAAACATGTGACAAAACTTTTAAAAATCATAAAAATCTTGTCCACAGATTAATCAAACGTGCACTAGTTCATGAGGTAGTGATCAATGCAATTCATTTCTCACCACAGCTGAAGATGAGTGGTTCTGAACACATGAATCGAGATTAAAGGGCAAACTGATCTGCAAACCAAGAACAAAACAAACATTTATTTTCCTTTTGCTTGGCTAGAGACCATCTCTTCACAGCCACCCTCCCCCATCATAAATATTTTTATAAACCTGACAAATCACAAACCAGCTCACCCTAGCTCTACCCCCTTCACAAATATGACACAGCAATTCTCCAAAGACGCTGTGTCATCCTCAAATCTGGTTCTAATCTTATCAAACACCCCCGCTGCCCCAAACTGCCGCAACAAAACAGCACTGCAGACTCGCTCGGTAAAAAAACACAAACATTAAAGCAGAGGGACTTGTCAGCATGCCAATCCGGTTCCACCACAAATGGAATGGAGAAGACAAAACAAAAATAAGACAGTTCCTTCTCGTAAGTCTTCACAGGTGTGAGAGGTGACTGGTGGGCGGGGATGACAGGTGAGAAAGGTGACCGGTGGGCGGGGCTCACAGGTGTGAGAGGAGACCGGTGGGCGGGGCTCACAGGTGTGAGAGGAGACCGGTGGGCGGGGCTCACAGGTGTGAGAGGAGACCGGTGGGCGGGGCTCACAGGTGTGAGAGGAGACCGGTGGGCGGGGCTCACAGGTGTGAGAGGAGACCGGTGGGCGGGGCTCACAGGTGTGAGAGGAGACCGGTGGGCGGGGCTCACAGGTGTGAGCGGTGACTGGTGGGCGGGACTCACAGGTGTGAGCGGTGACTGGTGGGCGGGACTCACAGGTGTGAGTGGTGACTGGTGGGCGGGGCTCACAGGTGTGAGAGGCGACTGGTGGGCGGGGCTCACAGGTGTGAGAGGTGACTGGGTGGAGCTCACAGGTGTGAGGGGTGACTGGTGGGCGGGGCTCAAAGGGATGGGACTCACTTGCAGGTCTGGCAGACCTTGCACTCGGGGCACTGCCAGCCAGCCCTTTTGAGCGCGCTCACGGTGATGTCAAGGCAGAGGCCGTGGTAGTGCTGGCCGCAGCTGGTGCAGAAGAGCTGGTCCAGCAGGTCGCCGGCACTGTCGCACAGCGCACAGTTCGCCTCGTCCCCATCTGCCCCGGCAACAGGAAAGCAAAGACATTACACATCATTATAATTACACCAACAGACTAATCATCCAACCAACCTATCAACTGACTGATCATAAATCAGTCAAGGATACGATAAGACAATAAGTGTCCAAAAAAATTAAAAGAATTGCAGCAAACATTGGATAAAAGCCGGGTAAACAGAGGCTAGGGGATATAGAGTATGGGGATTACAACTGGAGACTCAATGAAAAAACACTGGAGACACATTGGATAAACGTGGGCAACACGTTGCATAAACGTTAGGGATACGTACATTTCCGGACGGCCAGCTGGATGTGCTCAGGGCAGAGGAGGGTGCGGCTGCGGATATCCTGAAAGGTTGCCGTGGCGGCGGCGGCGCAGGGGTAGTGGTACGAGCGCCTGCACTTCTCAACACAGCACCGGATGGAGGCTCCAAGGCGCTTACAGTATGCACAGTGCTGAGGGAAGGACACAAAGAGCACCATCACTATTACAACTCTATATAACAAAGAGCACAACCATTACAGATATACAGAACTACAGAACTTCAAAGACCAGAACAGAACGATCACAACTCTACAGAACAAAGAACACAATCATGATAGAGTTCTACAGAACACAGAAAATAATCACGATGACAACTCAACAGTACAGAGAACACAATCACTATGACAACTCCACAGATGAAAGATCACAATCACCACTACAGACCTACAGAACACAAAAAACAATCCCTATGACAGACCAGAGAACAGAACTACTATCACAACTCCATGGTACAGAGAACACAACCACAATCATTATTCTGTAGACCAACGATCACAATCCCTATTACAACTGTAAATAGCAAAAGAAGAAAAGGATCCAAACTGCGACAGACTGAAACTCAGGATTCCAAAAGGACACAGCCACAAAAAAAAACAGCCAATCAGGAACACGTATGGTCACTTTCACAGTGTTTAAATAAAGGCACATGATGGGGCAATTCTAGAAAATATTCACAATTTCAAATGCAAAAGTCTATTTCATCTTTAGGATGAGCTGCAAATATATTTGAAAAGTGTATTCATTATCGTTTATTAAATAAATAACAGGGCCAAAGTAAGAGGTAAGACAGAACAACTTTCGGTGGGGGCATTAAAATGAACAAGCGACTGCAGTTCAGTGTGCAGTGCAGATCTCAAGCACCGCAGACCGTAATACACGCTGAAGACCTGATGACACAACTCTTACAGTCCAGTGGCCACTTGAGTCTGAGTGATGAAAAAAACCGCAGGAGGCAGAGGACAAGGGGTCACGCCAGCAAAGTATCTCTCCGTGGCCGGCTTAAGTCTTGATGAGTTTCTGAGTCTCTGGCTGACGGCCCGAGAGTGAATATCAGCAGAGATTTAAAGACGGAGAATCCAGCAATTATCGCTCTCATGCTGTGATCTTCTAGGGGGGTAACTTGCACTCACTCATTTGTTTTTTTGTCACCAAAAAAAAAAAAAAAAAAAAAAAAAACCCAAGCATAATGAGTCCCATTATTTGTGACTGACATGACCGATGAAACTTTTAAATAGATCCATATTCCACTCGGTTTTTTTTAAAATGCTCTGGAAGCCAGAGCATCGCTGCTAAATTATGCCACGGGGAAGAGACGACGACAGCGGCAGGAGCTCGGAGCGCAGAAACGTCTGGCAGCTTGCCAAAATCGCTGAAGCAAAACTCTTGTAACGAACAGACAACCCAGCAGAACAGCAGCTGAACCTGCAGCGGACACAGACAGACTGCAGGCCGCACACCTTATCCTGCATCTGCCACACTGCAAATCAAGACCTCGCAAAGCATCATGGGAACTGAGTGGCAATGATATGTGGTGCTGCCTGAAGGCTCCATGTCAATCTGGGCATGAAGCTTTTTCAGCATTGCAGAACCAAGAAGCAAGGGTGGGGGGGGAAAAAAAAAAAAAAAAAGGGGCAAACCGATTGCACTTAGCGGATTGTCTGTTCTCTGTCAAGGGAAGCAGTCGGTGGCAAAGCCAAGTCCCTCATCCAATGTATATAAAATTGAAAAAGTAAAAAAAGAGAAAAAAAAAAAAAAAAACAAAACATAATGAAGTCCTCGATGGCGATTCAGACACTCATGCAGTCACATCCATGCATCTGTGTGCTTCCTCACATGTCCAAAAAAAAGCATGCATGCATGCATATATGCATTGTTTGCATATGCTGAAATGCAAATGCACTTCTGTGAACACACACTCATACAGCACATGCATACACAAATACGCAAATGCTCTACTCAATTGTGTAAACATGCATCATGCATAGATTCTCACACACGCACGCACGCACGCACACGCGCGCACACACGCGCACACACACGCACACACACGCACACACACACGCACACACACAGGAAGCAGGCCTGCCATTTGGCTCCCCAGTAAATGAGCGCACTGCCGATAGTTTAGCAGATTACAGGTGCAAATGCAATTATGGGAACACGATGGCAGGGCGCTCGATGCGCGGCCTCCGCCGGGGCGGCCCTCCTGAGCCGCTGTGACCTTTCCATTTCACAGCTGAGCGAGCCGCGCCGCCAGGGCAACCTTCCCCCCTCTCCAGATCCATCAAGCAGCCCCTTCGAGGAGCTCGCCGAACACCGCTGCATTTTTATTTCCGCACGACGCGCCCTCGACCGAGGCACGCATCCTTTCACACACCCTCCATTCATACAAATGCAAATTCACTTCTGTCTGGGGGAAATGCACAGTGTTTGACTTGCTACACTGATAATTCACTAAAAAAATGGAAGTCTTACTTGCATCCCAATTGGCTGAGATATTGGACACAGGGGAAACATGACAAACCAGTTTGACTTCAGTGTGTGCCGCAGCTTGTGAGCTTCATCATACTGACATTTTACTGTCATGGGAAAATGCTACTGGCCAGATCTTAGGAATTGAACCTGCAACCTTTGGATTGACCACTAAACATGCAGACATGACACAGACTGGCTTGATGCCTGGTGAGAAACTTCTGCCAATTATTCATATTTCCATTGAGACATTCACAATCATTTAAGACCACAACAAAAGACTAAATTCAGTCTAGGTGCTAATTCTACTTTAATGGTTTCCCTTTGCAAGACTGATCTAAAGGCTAAGTGTTATCCAAACCAGACGGCTCAAGACACGTTCACAAAAGGGCTGAACAAGACATTGGAAAAAAAAAAAGGAACAACAGGTGTTAAATTCAAGGTGCAGACACAGTCCTGCTTTTAGTGTACATGAAAATATTGTACACTTAAACACCCAGCTACTCAAAACTGGTACCTTCAAGGGCAGCCGAATCCCAGGCTTTGTCATTATACAAGCCCTAATCCACCAGATTCAACATGTTATCGTCTAGCTTTTGCTGGCTTAGCTTCGCAGCCAGGCCGTAACTGTGATCGCGGTCTCTACAAAAAACCAGACGTCCTCCCAGATTACGACTCAGAGCCCAGTTTTAGCCCAATGTTTGATATAGCATGAAACAAGCTGGACTGGGGGGGGGGAAAGAATTCCATTTTACCCTCAATATGATTAAATCCACAGGAAAGTTCTCATATAAAACTTGTAAATGTTAAATTTTGTTTATGATCCGTAGTTAATTTCTTATGAGTGCTAAGTGGATATACAGTCTCCCATTTAAAGAGGTGCTGAGGGCATAGTCTTGCACGGCATTGCAGTGTGTGAAACACCCCATGCTGTGGAGCGACTGTAACGTGGTTTACAGAATCCGGCACTTCTGCAGGGCAGCACGTTATTGGCTCAGTTGTTGCCAAGGGCGACAGGCAGGATTGTTCCTTTCTTACAGTGTGAAGGCCTAACTAAAGTTCCAGATAACCCGGTAGCCCCTGCATTCAGTTTCTGCAGCCCCCATGTGCTTCTGCATTTGTGGCACAGACTTGTTACAGACAAGTCCCATTCACAGTTTGCTCATCCACCAACAGCACTGGTGTGCAACAGAAATAACAAACTGAACACGGTGACAAAGAAATGTAATGTAAAGTACCCAGTTTACCAAGGCCTTAAGACTACTTAGACTGGTCAATGCCTCGTCTGTGCCAGCTTCACTTGGTTTACTCCTCAGTGTGTTCTCAGATTTAACATCCCACCAAAAATGAAATACTTACAAAAACACCAATTTAAAAAGTAGTTCTGTTCAGAAAATCTCCATTCTCAGGCGCCATTTTGGGGACATTAATCTGCTCAGTGTTAAAACGCCTCCCGCCATGTTCCCTTGTTTTAATTGGAAGAACAGCACCAGAGACACAGCTCAGGAAGCTCTAAACTCTTGAACTCCTAATTAGAAATACCCAAAAATCAGGGGACCAGAGCCGCGCTCCTCTGCTTCCTCAACTAACGAAGACTGCCGATTTGCTCAGCCTGCGCGACCGAATTAGTCTTTTTTTTTTTTTAAACTAAAAGCAATTTACATTTATATACCATGAACAGCATCAGCCATCAGTACTTTAGATATTAATAACGGGTTCAGCTGGTAGTAAGGTGAGACAGCCACGCGCAGGGTAATGCTCATTAAAATGAGCAAGTCAAAAGCGAGGGCTGATAAGAGTTACACCAACTAGCATGTCCAGCCTCAAGGCACCAGCCATCTTCAACAAAAATGTGAGAGATTTTTTTTTTCCCTCTTGAATGGTCAGTGAAAACACTCAAGTAAAACCTGCCAACTAGTCACTGTGACGCTGCTGCTACACAAGTCCATTCAGCACAAACGGACAGCAGAGCCAGAATAAGTACAGATTCAGTGACCAGTGCAGGGTGCATCCATCCAAAGGTGCCAATACATAAGGAACTTAAAGGGCTGAAAGGAAAATAAAATGAATGAATTCAGTATATGGGAGTCAGCCGGGCGGGGGGAGAGGAGTGGGGTGGAGTCTCTCACCGTTGTGCTCCCTGAGTCGATGGCTTTGTCCACGTAGAGCAACGATTGTCCCTCCCCTCGGCACACGCCTTCCGACCACGCCGCACAGTGGAGATGAGCACAGCACTGCCCTGCAGGCATGGGAAACAAATGTGCACACACACAGACAGACAGAAAACAGACACACACACACACACACACAAGCGCATAGACATACACGCACATATGCAGACAAGTATATAGACATACACATTTACACACGTGCACATGCAACACAAAGACATGTAGTCACACACACACACACACACACACACACACACACACACAGCAAGAGAAAGAGAGAGAGAGAGAGAGAGAGAGAGAGAAGAGAGAGTGAGTGCAGGGAGAAACAGAGGCTCTATGTGAGAAAGCTGCTCTTGGACAGAAGCTGCAAACCTCAAACCTCTTACCCAAACTTCCGCCCCCACATTAAAACACCACATTTCACATGTCACCCTTCGCCTGACCAGTCCCTGCCAGCGGGTTAGACACTCATCTACAGGGGCTCACCCTCAGACGCTTCGCCCGACACTAGCAGACACGCCAGCTGGCTTAGGACCGTCACCCACGGGAAAGAAAAGTACACATGCATTTTTTTTTTTTAATTTATTTATTTTTTAAATCATACGAGATTTACATGGCAGCGTATAAAACTGCTCTGTTGGAATTTGACAGAGAAAGTCTTACACTGAAAGGACTAGCTCACCACTAGGTGATCAAAATGAAGGGGGGGGGGGGGTGGGAGTGTTGGCTCAAAGACCCCCTAAGGGGCCCCCATAATAAAGAAAAAATGAGTGGAGGGGGTCCCCTATTTTATCATTGTACTGATGCAAGTACCACTACACTGTATCACCGTGGTGACTAACACTACCCCGGTTACCACCCACTCCATAACAGGAAACCTCAAGGGTCAGCGATCATTCCAATCCCTGGACACGGCCATCTCATTCACATATTGAAATAGGGCCAGGAGTAGGGTCGGCCTCCAGGCTTACCTGTGGGGTCGAAGAGCGACTGGACGTTGATGTCGTCGGGAAGGCCAATAAGCCCCAGCTGCTCACACAGCTTCGTGCCCGGCTCTTCCGAAAACACATCCGGCATTCCCGGGGGCGGAGAGAGGGGCCCACTGTCCGGGGAGCTGGCCCTTTTTTTGGGGGGGGGGAGCAGAAAAGGGAGGTTAGGGTTATCTGCTTTGGCCGACGCACAAGGACTGGCTGTTCGGCCTCTCGCTCGGCCGGATAAAAGGACCCGCTCCCAGAATCACCGCCGTCTTGGATAAGCCACTAAGACTCCGCAGCCGAGGTGCGGAAAAGCGGAAAAAACAGGAATTTGCATTTAAAAAGAACCCCCGGTCTAAGTAACCCAGCCAACGCAAGGAACTCTGGGGAAGGATGAAAGCCCGGCAGTACACTACCTCTGTGTTACAGAGCCACATCTGCATACGAGTAAATGGGAAATGCATTTGGCCGTTTCCTTTCCCATTGAGTGCTCTATGTGGGGTGAAAAACACACACAAACACACTCCTACTGTAGCGTTTCCCCCCCCCCCGTAGCATTATACCACAACTTTATAGATAGGCACAAGGTTGTCTTTTCCATTTTCATTTCTCCATTTTGTTCTTATTTTCGTACATTATTTGGATGTGCGCAGCACAGGATTGTGGCGTCTGCGTTCCATTTCTTGTTTTTTTTTGTTTTGCATGTTTCAGCCTGGAAAGGCACAATTTAATTATAGTACAAAACGGGCCCCTGAAAGAGACCACTAAATTTGTTCAAATAAACCATGTGTGTGATAAATCATGGCTGTGACATTTGGTCTGACGGTATATTGGTCCTTAATTTTGAGTCAAACGTGGTGTCCCATTATAAAGCTATTCTGAGACGCTGATGGCCAGCAGCGCTCAAAATCGCTCTTCGTCATTTATCAAGCATTGTGCTGTTTGGGAGGGGGGAAAAAAAAAAAAAAAAAAAACAATGAAATAAAACTGTGTGAGTGAACCGAAATAGACATGACAGCTCAGAGAGATTGATTGGGATCGAATTTGCATACAAATGCCCCTGAAGTTACGCTCTTAATCCGGACAGATGCTTTCATTTGGAAATGCACAACTTGATTATGTCAGCGATTAGAACCTGCTTGTCACAGTTTGATTTAGTTATGTCATATTAGGAATGATATGCAGGGCCTTATATTCCTCTCCTGTGATTGGCTCATTGGGAGGTTCATAGTCTCCAAGCACAGTGTGTCTTTCAGGATCCCTGCCTTAAGAAATGACAGCGGTGTTTTAAAACAGGCCGTATCTCACAGGCTGCAGCATAAAACTGACTGCAGTCATTTTCCACCATTTCTATCAGAATTAGATGTAGTGTACTTGTATAGACCCAGTGACCTCTTCAGAGTTGGCCATGATTCCCTTAAATCATGTAAAAATACAATGCAGAGAAATTTTCCCCATCGATAATGTACAGTGTTCACACTTCTAAATCAATCTTGTTCTTGTCCCTATGAAATGTAATTTTTGTTTTCCCACAATAGGTTCATTGCAGGCAATAAAATGAATCAAACTCACCGAATGTATTTCTAAAACTCAGAGCTTCTGACAGAGTGAAAATCAGTCCTCATCCACCAGTAAGGTCATGACGACATGAGTAGATGCTTCAACTAATGAGAAATAAAAAGTTCCAGAAGTAGCTTGTCTATGCCTGAATAACAAACTGAAAATATGACAGGAAATATTTCCATATTTATATCTTGAGTGATTTCCTTGAGTGTTTGGTTTTGCCCCAGCATCTCAATTCACTCGCGCTGTTGTATTTTTGCTTGGCAATGAAATAAATCGTATTTCTTCATGCAGCTCCATGTCCAAGTAATTTACAGCCTGAGTTACAGAATGCTGCAACATTGGGTGGATTGTGTCACATGACCCCAATGTGCATGCCATGGCTTAGTCTACATTGTCGGGGGGGGGGGGGGGGGGGGGGGGTGGACACTGAAATCCCAAGGATATGTGATGTGAGCGCTTTGAACAAATTAAGGTCACTAGTTTGGGGGGGGGGGGGGAGGGGGGGGGCAAACGAAAGGACAGCCCTGCTTATTTGCTTTCATTTTTTGCATTTTTAATAAATCTTGAATAACCATACCAGAAAAAGCACACGTTCAGAACATTTTAACTAAAATGAAATTAGGGGTCGATGGGTAGGATGACAGTTGAGGGCTGCGAAGAGCAGGAAAAAACCTGCCATGGCATCTCATATGCAAAGAATATGCCTAGTCATACCAGGTGCTCCTTAAGAAGTGCCACCTTAAATATTGTTTGACAGCCTTCTCTCCCTTTTCTTATTGTTTTTGTTGTTTCTCTCTCTCCCAACCCCCCATTCTCTAACTGGCACGGCACCAGACCCCACTGACCAATCGCGTGGCTCCAACACGACAATGCTCGGCTGCCTGGCCGCCTGCCAGGACTGCACTCGGTGCCTGTTACGTCACCTGACCCCCCCCCCCCCCCAACCAAATGCTTGATTGGTTCCAAAGAGCCAAACAAATTAGGCACTTGTCCAATGATCTTTTGATGGGAGCCTTTAACTGCCGTGGTCACGTGTCGCCACGGTGGCAGACAGGGAGCTGAAAGTCCTTCTTGAGCAGAGTGGGGCAGTTGCTTATGGATTTCTCATCGTCACGGCCTTTCCGGCAGCGGGTCACTGACCCACATTTAATTCTGGAGCTCAGTTCATTACCATTTAGCAGCTTATTCAGGCCAAAGCAGTCCATCTTCATCTTCACGTGCTACCGCCGGTACACACAACAAACACAGAACACCCTTAGGTAAACTGGCAACTTATGGAGAAGTTACAAAAAAAAATATATAATTCAAAAAAAATATTTTTAAATGGTTTATCCACTCCAGTAGAAATGACCTAGAAGGCATACTTGAAAAGTTTGCCATGAATGATCAGGCACAATGCCGTTAGATCTACCTTGACCTTGATTTCTGCTTTCTTTCATCTTGGAAAATAAAATACAAAAATTCCAAACTTTTGATTTTTTACCACATCACTTTTGAACAAGAAACTATCCCGTCACTACTTCATCCTCTGATGTACGATTGGCTGGATGCTGCCCTTAAACCACATGACTATACTTAGTGAGCTGCCATTGGCTGTATAGAGCAGTCACATGACCTAGCCTTTGCTGATGAATGGTGAAGGAAATGAGACCTAGCAGACAAAAAATACTATACTGCACCACTGTAGCATTGTCAGTCTTTCTACGGGGCTGCAAACTAAAGCCAGCTTGGCCATGGTCAGGACTGGGGCATTGTAGGACTAGACAAACAGTAAAATGGTAAAACAGTCTTCCAGGTATTGATTTGTCACTCCAACACGGTATACTGTTGCTGCAGAACAACATTAGAAGCAGAGTTATGTGTACTTTGGCTAACCCTCCATTTTCAAAAAGTAAGATGTCATATTGAGACCAAGATTCCAGTATCATAGATATCACATTCTAAAACAATCTTTTATTCACAAAATACGCTAAATTAATACAGTGTTTATGTGTAAAGAAAACAAAATATTGTCACAAGCAACGGCACAGCGTAAGACTGCAGCAGCTAGCGCATCATTTGGCATTTAGCACTAAAGAAAGGTGAGGTTTTTTTTTCCCTTCTTAAACGGCACTGAATTCTCAAAAAAAAAAAAAAAAGAAAAAAAAAGCATTTATTACTGGTTATGAAACGATTCACGACTCAATTGCTGTCGGTGACCATTCAGAACCATGAAGATCACCATGCTCCCATCGTAGGTCCAGTCTCAAAATGGCGTCCTATCACTACAGGTGCCGAACACTATATAATCCATGATCCTGGGTACGAACTGCCTCAGCATGTCACTGAGATTGACTAGAGAGGCCTACTTATTTCCCGAGAGACCAATCCGAAGTTCTCTCTTCTCTCCTCCTCAAAGTGAAAATCAGCATCGTCGGGCTCTCATAAACGCACCTCCATTAGCTCCCCAGTCCTCCGTCTCATTCCACTCAACTCATCTGCCTGCTTCCATTCCTGCTTCCAAACAACACCGCTAATGATCAAGCTGGACTGAATTAGTCATCTCCAGCCTACTGGCTTTCACTTTCCAAGAGGTTTTTTCCCCAGCAGTGAGAGGAAAAACGTAAGGCAACCACAGGGGATATGGTGAGAATTCAAACCCAGGAAAATAAATACATATCAAGGAAGTATAATTCAGCATTGATACATATAGGCCATTCATAACCCCAAACTAAAACACTTCCCCTCCCAAACTCTCCAATCCAACGAACGGAAAACATTTTTAAACACTTGTTTCTTCTTTTAATGTTACATGTTGAAATTCAACACCAGGCAGTTGTACCGCGCTTCCCCAGAGCAACAGCACTTGATTTGAAATGCTCTGGTAAAATAACCAGCTGTATAAATGTATAATTTGTAAAATATTTAAGCTGCGCTAAGTCACCCCGGATGAGGCGGCCTGTCCAGAAAATGACTAATAGGATGAAAGAGCCCCAGGCAGCGTTTAAACTCAGACACGGCCATCCTGCTTTGTTTTGGTTCTCGAGGTAAAAAGTGAATGAGTAACCCTAATTTTCAGGGTGAAATATCCCTTTAATCCCGGCGCTGGCATCAGAATAATATCTGGGAGAAACAGGGGGAGGAATGGAAGAGAGACTGAAAGCAAGCCCAATGCCCACACTTGAGAGGAGCTACCCAACGGGGAGGTTCCCCAAGAACAACATGCCTTCGAGGGCTTTTTTTGTTTGCATTCGCAACGCCAGGAATACTGGCGGAATATGCCAGGAATACTGGCGGTGCGAATGCAATACAGTGATGTAAGCCGGCGGTTAGGACACCAACGTCATTATGTTTTGCACAGATTTTTAAAAATGGCGGCTGCCGGTGCTGCATTGGTTCATGTTTTTGAGCAATCAATGTACGCTTACGTCTGGACCAATAACCGTACACTTATGTCACTAAAGGTTTCTCTTGTGCTGGGAGAGTACCAACCCTGAAGTAGGAGCTAAAAAATTCTTTCAAAATGGTGTTCTAAGAGCTATCATCGTTCCCAGCTCCTGCAGTGCAGACACAATAAAAAGGGGGTAGTTCCTCCAACAGTTCTTAGAACTATAAAAAGTTCCTCTGGTCTGAAAGCGCCTACGGTGGTGGTTTTTTTTTTTTTGGGAGTGGGGAATGGAATGGGACTTACTTCTCCAGGCCTCCTGGGCCATCCACGTCCCGCTCGGGGCTCCTGTCCACATCGGCGTCGTTTTCGGAGCTGCCTCTTCGGTTCCGGATGTGGAGCGGGACGTAGCCCGGCGTGGGGCCGAAGATCTTCAGTTCCCCCTGCCCCAGCATGCTCTTCTCTGCACAGTAGCAGAAGGCACACAGCTGCTCACTGTGGGAGGAGAGTGGCAGGGGAAGGTGGTGCAATTTAAACCAGTGACTCTTAAAATGGGCCCACAGTGACCCCTGGGTATGCTGCTATTCATTACAGGTGATTTGTTACAATCTGTAGATAAATGAAAGATGTTGAATTTTTTTTTTTTTTTTTGGGGGGGGGGGGGGGGGGGGGATTTTTCCCCACTTTATTTGACAGTTATAGTAGAGAGACAGACAGGAAATGCAGGACGGAGACAGAGGGGAGGATATTCAGCCCAGACTGGATTCAAGCCTGGGCCGCTGTGGTAAGGCCTTGGCCTTACATGGCATGCGATCTACCGGATGAGCTACCGGGGTGCGCCAAGATGTTGAATTGAGTTAAAAATGTGTTCATTTTTTAATTTATTGTAAGCCCATACAGGCTTGGCTTGGTGCCATTTCCTTTTTGTTTGCAGTCATAAGAGCATGAAAACATATAATGCTGAGAACAGACAATTCAGCCCAACTAGGTTTGTCTTTTACCTACAATCAAATGAATGCCCTGAATGAAGCTGGTATCAAGTCTGGACTTGAACTCTCCAAGGGTCTCTGCCTCATGTATTATCTAATAAGTCATTTATTTTCAGTGACCAGGTTTCCACACTTCTATCAATTATGACTTCGCTGATTCTGTGACCTCTTTCTACAGGAACCCTCTACTGGCTTTGCTTTGTAGTACTTGAGGATAATCATACCGAATAAAGTTTTAAGTGCTGGGACGTGAAATATGAAGCTCTGTTTGACATTATGTGGCTTCAGATGAGAAATTATCCCATTAAAAGTGTCCAATTAACAGCTTGTTATATTTTAGTGGCTGTAAGTGTGGTTAAAATGAAAACCAGCACACACAGAAGGTCCATCAGGACCTGGTTAGAAAACCAAAGGTCTGAGCTATGCTGGTCCCCAAAGGAACCCAGCTATCTCACAATCAGAGCAGAGCCATCCTTTACAGTGGCTCCAGTGTCAAATAAGACAGTAGACCTAACTTGAGCATGTAACCAAAAGCCCAGCTACTTCATGTTGAATAGTGGTTTCTCGTTATGGGAAATCCAGAAAATTCATTAATCAATTTAAAGGATTATCTTATGCCCCACAGACATCAACAACGGAAATGAAATAAATATAATTGGAAAACAAAAACACAACAGCAATGCTTTATTACCCCCCTATTCAGCAGTAATTTAGATACTCATACTTTGAATACTTTATTTGTTTTAATAAGTATAGAGGTAAAATGGGCAAACAAATGATGAGCAGAGTAAAGCAGGGATGGCTGCCTGAAGCCTGTGGTCTTTTGGCGAGGTCTTTTAGCGGGGGTGGGGTGGAGTCTGAGGGTTATCGTTTCCGTTTTGACTCATATCAGCAGCCTCAAAGCATGCATTCACAATGCATCCATCGGCAGGTGAGACTCTGCAAAACACTGGGACACGCTCTCGAAAACCCAGCACAGAGGGATGAAGTAGACACGCGTGCGCTTCACTTGCTTTGCTGCTCGGATTTCAGCTCAGAGAGGCAGCGGTGGCCGTAACTAGGACACCAGCACAAGAAAGAAAGAAAGAAAGAGAAAAAAAAAAAATAAATCAACCAGCTCGTTTTCCACCCAAATTCATTCCCCTCACTTCCTGGCTCTCTTGGAGAGAGGAGCTTACCCTAGCAGATAAATTAAAGACTGAAATTAATTCCGAGGTCGTGAGCCAAGCAGCGACAGCAGACAGCCTGTCAGCATGTGATGGCTGACTGCCCCCCCCCCCCACTGCCCTTTAACATGGAGCCAATGGGCTCCTAGACAACCCTCAGCCTGAGTCTGCCCTCCTCTCTACGGTGGCCTGCAAGGCAATATAAAATATATTGCCTATAAAATCTGGAGAGAAGGTATTTGGAAATCAAACACGTTCATGTATTAAATAGGTTGTTTAGCACTACTATACGGTCCATACTAAAGTCGCAGCCACAGAATTCTAGTCAGTCTGGCTAAATTCTTCCGTACAGTTTAAAAAAATAAAACATTTATCAGGCAACATTTCTCGACAACATCCCATCTTCCAGATACACTGTGCAATAAATACATTTTTATACATGTACACATATATACCATAAAATCTTGAATATTAATCCAGTGTGCAATGTTTATTTGGAAAACTCCCAACACTAACAAGCTCCCCAGAGGAGAAACTTGTCTCCTTCATTTTGGGAAGCATCGACAGACCTGTCCATCTCAGGGATTGACTGTAACCTTTCTGAGACTGGAACCTGGGAGGGGGGAGTGGACCCTGATCTATGGGAACTTCTCTTTCAAATGAGTGTGTGTGTCTGTGTATGTGTGTGTGTGCGTATATGTGTGTGTGTGCGCGCGTGTATGTGTGTGCCTGTGCGTGCGTGTATGTGTGTGTGTGTGTGTGGAAGAGTGAGTGTGTGTGTGTATGTTTGTGTCTGTCTTTATACAAGTATGCATGGATGTCTGTACAAGAGAGTGTGAGTATGTGTGTCAACAGTGATGAGCATGTGTGCGCACGTATGTGTGTATATATGTGGCTGAGTGTGCGTGTGTGTGTGTGTGTGTGTGTGTGTGTGTGTGTGGACGAGCATGTATGTGTGTGTGTGTGGATAAGCATGTGTGTGTGTGTTTGTGTATGTGGATAAGCATGTGTGTGGTGTGTATGTGTGTATATGTGGCTGAGTGTGCGTGTATGTATGTGCGTGTATATGTGACTGAGTGTGTGTGCGTGTGTCTGACACACTCTCCATTTTCATGTGAGCGTGTATGCACACACGCATGTTAAGAGAACAGCGTGCAGTGGCACACAGAGGGGCAGTGTGAGTCATGCAGTGTCAGTGTTTAAGCCTTCCCTGCTGTTTAACGGCGCAGTTCCGAGCAGCAGCAAACAACCGAGCCTTTCTATGCCCCCACTCCAGCAGACCAAATCAATCTGCACTAAATCAAAACAGCAGCAACAAAAACACACATTAAATTAAGATATGCCCACCAAACAAATCTACTGCAATAATGACCACTAATTGGCTCGTTTCATTCCGTTGTTATGGCGATGCTCATCAACAGTCAAAACAGCTGAGAGCAGGGGGAAAAAAAAAAAAAAAAGGATCTCTCCTCTCTCTGGCAAATCATAGAGTTATGGAGAGCACAGTAGAGACCCTTTTATGTAAACTTTTTTCTTATAAATACAAAAAAAAGTATTTATTGCCTGATTCAGCACAGAGTAATAGAACATAGGGGCTATTTAAGGCCTCAGGTCCACCTGCAGTGAGAACTCGCTCTCTCCCCTTGTAACTGTTGCTTTCCTTCGACACGGCACAATCACAGACAGCACAAATGCCTTTCTTCCTCCTCCCCCCCTAATTACCGCTCCCCTCCCCCCCCCTCCCTGCTCCAGCTATGCGGCCTGGGAGCTGGCAGGACCCTGGTGAAAGCTGGCAGGCTTCATTTATCCAGCCGTGATTCTTTACCCACAATTCCCTGCTCAATTATTCCTGCAGCTCACCCATCCACTCCTGCCTGCCTACATGCCCACCCACCCTTCACCCCGCACGCGAGCTATATGGCACCTGCGCAACTGAAATGAGTGCGCACACTCACAAACACACGCACATGCACACGCACCCAGACACATGTGCGTGCACACATGCATGCACGCACATGCCCACGCATGTACACACACACACACACACACACACACATTCAGCCTCTAAGCCATTCCTTCACCTGAACATGCATACCCCACCACTCCTGCACTCACAACTACTGTTCATCCACCCTCTACCCCCTCTGCTCTCTCAAACACAGGCACACATGAAGAGCCCCCCACCCCGAGCACCCTCAAACAAACACACATTTTCTTCCCTTAGCGCGCCCACAAAGCACATTCACTCTCACTTTATTCTTCCCCTCAGGCTTACGCTTGCTGAAACACAAACAAGAACCCCCACTAAAGCACACAAGCAAATATGCCATCGCATGTATGCAATCTCTCACACACACACACACACACACACACCTCCTGACTGACAGAACACATGTATCTAGACACACACACACACACACACACACACACACACACCTCCTGACTGACAGAACACATGTATCTAGACACACACAATCAACCATCCCTCTGCCAAAGCACAGGGGGCAAACACACATACATACGCACATACAAACAAACGCCCACGCTGAACGTCCATACGCATGACCTGTAAATACACTGACACACACAAACGAGCGCAGCCCCCCCACCTCCTCCCACACACAGAACAGTCTCTGGGGACTGTGACTCAGCACAGGCACCACACAAGACGTCTATCTAACCTGATTTTGGCGGTCTCCCCGGCGACCAAGGACGAGGACCCCGCAGAGTCCTCTGACAGGGAGTGCTGGAACAGGGGGGAGAGAGGTCTGTCTTCCTCCAGTCCGTCTGTCAGCAGGGTGCCCTCACTCTCTCCTTCTCCCTCTCCTTCTCCTTCACCCAGAGGGTCCCTCCTTTCTGCTGGAAGGAAGCAGAAGAACCGGCCTTTTACAAAACCCCCTTTTTTTGTAGGGTAAGTGTAAACACTGTTAAAAAAAGGCAACTTTGAAATTAGACATAAAAAATATGACACCGACTTAAATTCAGAAAAATGATCTGGCAAGTAGAAAAACAAAATAAAAGGATCTGAAACAGGGCACACAAAATTGAACAAAAAAAAAATCCTGCCGTAAAATGCTTGGTTACAGCTGGGGAAAACCACTAAAGCAGAGTTTTTTGTCAGTTTGTATTGCCCATTATGTTCCATTTTGTGCAGTGAGCCATGCACTTGGACATTAAGGCAGAGGAGCTGTTTCACGCAATGGATGGACAGTGGCTGGATAAGGGGGGGCGGGGGGGGGGGGGGGGGGGGGGGGGGGGGGACAGCCCTGGTCCTGGAGAGATGTGCTGCTTTAGTTTCATTTTCACCAGGGATGCACCGATGTATCGGCCGTACATCAGTATCAGCCAATATTCACCTTGCTGACTGCCATCGGCCTATCAGCAAATAAGATGACATTCACCGATGGCAGTGGCTGATGTTTATCTGTTGTGTCGCATCAATTTCGCCACATGTGAATCACGGTTATAACAAAGGTTGTTTCATAAATTTGTATGATTGAATTTTTGCTCTTTCGAAGACAGTGATAAAAGGCTGAAAGACTAAAACAGTTCAGTTATTGTATTTGTAATGGAGAATTCTTTGTTTCCCTGGCACAAAAGGGGTAATAAATTAAAAAAAAAAAACACTGGTATCAGCATTAGCTATCGGCCAAATTGTTATTTTAAACATGGGTATCAGCCCAGAATTTCTCCCTGGTTTTCACCTGAAAATTAGCAGTCAGTTGTCGCCCTGGAAACCAGGCGAGATGAGTTAGCTGTGAAGGGAGTTGTGGTATCAGATAGATGAAGTGCTGAGTCATACACAAAACCAGCACACCATGCAGCTCTGTAGGGCCAGTAGCAGCCTCCACTGGCTCAGAACCAACCAACGGATCAGTACCAAGGTGTTGTTTTGACTTTTTTTTCCCCCCACAAAGGTTACCTGATCACTGATTTATCAAAATCAACACTGGAGGATGTCAAAATGGAACTGCTACCTATGGGAATTCAAGGTATAAGAATGAAAACGTTACTTAAAAAAAAAAAAAAAAAAAAGTTTATCCTCATTTTTAAAGGGTATCCACACATACACTTTCCTGTCTTTAATTGTGGATTTAAATATTTAATTCTAAGGACATAAGTAGCACTTCCATTATGTCATCTTAATGTCATTTTTGCAAGTTCAGTGGTTAGATAATCTTTGAAACCTCCACTAGACTTTGACACCAAGCCATGACTACTTACCAGCAACTGTATAGATAAGCATGCTATATATTATCTGTAGGATCTATATCACCCTATATACTGTATTATATATGTGGTCTATGTCATCCTGTATTGCTTCATTATTTCCATTGTGATAATGGTTTCCAGGGCAACATATACAAATTTCTAAGAGTCCAGATACAGCAGTCATTCAATTCCATACTGTGTTGGAGAAGGAGAAAAAAAAAAAAGGCTTGTTCCCTCTTTAGCCTGGGGCATAAATACAGCCATTCATCACAATACAACAATTTTAGGTGAATGTATCTACCGAGTCTGCCAACAATTCCACATGGTATACAATCCAAACAATACTACTCTGCTGGTGCAATATAATCGGGAGGCCGAGTGTTTGTGGGTACAGCTTTTCGGGAGAAGGCCGGGTCCAGTTACCGCCGCAGACCCGCAGCACGCAGAGCAGCAGGAAACCCGATCGCCAGGGTCTGTTAACATTTTCTATACCCTCCGGTAAACTGAGAGAAATTCTATGGATTCATCTGCGACATGCAATGCTTCTGACAGCTGGGTGTATAAATCACTGGAGCGAATTAAGACTCAGGTTCACCTGTGCTCGGTTTGCCAGTTCTCCTCAATGGTGACGTTTTGCCAATGTTGCTTTGGCACATTTTCCTTGCCACTGTTACTTTGGCTTGCTCTGAGGGGGTTTTATGCCTGGGATCTATTGCAAAACTGCTTTGTGACAGCTTGATAAACTTGAATTGAATGGTGCTGAGAGAAAAATATCAAATAATAAAATTACAATATTTCTAAGAAAAGGCTTGATTTATACAAGGTTTAAAAAAAAAAATAAAAAAGGGGAGAAATAACATTTTAAAATTGTAAAAATAAAAATGTTGTCATTGGATTTTGAAGCACTCCAGCTGTGAAACAGACAGGGCTGCACTCACGGAAAGCTGAAGTTAATGAAGAGCTCCCCGTCACCCCCCCCACCCCACCCAACATGTTTAAAAGCCCACTCCAGCCAAACCTACTTCCTGATCTCACTGGTAAAACGGAAGCAGAGAGCGGTGATTTAAGGGCTAATGGAACGAGCGGGAAGAGTAACGGCCCCCTCAGTAACTTCATGAACTAAACATCTACATCACATCTGCAATGCAGCCAACAACGTATGTCAAACCATGTGGGGAATCATTTTAGGAGGAAGACAATTGAAAAAAAAAATGGAAACTTTCCTCTAATTGACATCAATTTTTGGACAATTTACAGCCGAAAAAATATGATAATAAAATATTGGGATAATAAAGTAGAATAAGGGCCCCTCTGATATTCAGATTACATACTGATAGCACCAAAGGCACTAAGACAGATCACATCAACCATCTGAAGATGTGGCTTAATTTAATTGTCTATCTGATGACGAGCCAAGTGAGTCAAATGATTTGTCAGGGCAGAACAACTTTCAGACTCAAATGTAAGGGCTGGCTCATGGAACAGAATTGGGGTTTGTGTGTTGGACGGACCAGGGCTCAGACATTCCTGCTTCTCAGAACAGGTAGTCCGTCTACCTCACTTTATAAATTAAAAAAAATATATATATATATATCTGCCATGGAGGGGTTAGGGGAGGGAGGGGGAGGAGTCAAACAGATCTGGTACAAAATGGAATGACACAACCTTTACCATGACCTTTAAAAGCCACGCTTTGCAGTCTCTGTCTCTCTTTCTGTGTCTCTGTCTCCGTCTCTCTCTCTCTCTCTGTGTCTCCGTCTCTCTCTCTCTGTGTCTCCGTCTCCGTCTCTCTCTCTCAGCAAGAGTACGAATGCTCAGCAACAACAAACATTAAATTAAATCAGGGCACAGGACCCGAGAAAAAGGGTCAACATTTAGCATACAATGAAGATGCTGACACAGAGAAACAAGCCATAGCACAGCACTGATCACTATATAAACCCCATTACTCAGACACAGCTGGAACAATTTACACTTTGTTTAAACAAATTTGAGTTTTCAGACCATTTCATCCTAAACCATTTCTCAAGCATCAGAGCCGGTACCACAATTTCATACATACAATTTCATACAATCCCACAAAATTAGAATGTGCACCATGGGAACATACTATGCGCCATGGCAACAGGCCACAAAGGGCTCCATAGCTATCCATGCCAAGTACCCCCTACCGCTTTGATGTAGGTTCACGCCACCTCATTGTAACCCCTAATTTTTTTCTCTATACAGCATCGTGGCAGGAGGTGATTTTACACGCTTCTCCCAGGGTTTACTTCCTCTCTGGGAGCCGTGAGCTGTGCCCCCATTTCTGAGCCCTCAAAGTGGCCCTCTTCACACTAAGAGGCGTCCTCACACGGCTTCTTGCAAGGTCACGACTCTTGACTCCAAGAAATAAAAGGAAATCATGTTTTTTTTTTTTTTTTAAATATGGGAGCAGGAGTGGAGGTTTGAAGCTTCATGTCATACGAGCTCTCCGTCTTTGAGCTTCCAGGCCCTTAGCGAGCAGTGCATCTTGGGTATTTTTATTTATTTATTTATTTATTTTTTTTTTTACAAATCACTCACTTCCTCACGCTTCACCGAACAACAAAAACTAAATGAGTTGTTTTGAGTCGTTGACCCGAGAGTGATTTTCCCTCCCACATCGCGGAGCAGGAGCTGGGTGGGCTTCCGTTTTCCCCAGCTGAAACCTTAGAAACATGACCTCGGTTTGGTCCTCTGCTGCCCTGGAAACGGCAGGGGGACCCCGCCTTTCACAATCTTGTGACGTCCATGAGTGGTTATAGTCAGTGTTTGTGAAGACTGAAAATATAGCATTTATCTACACCCCTGCCAGACCCCTCTGCTCTGCCACCTCTGGCTGCCTAAATTTTGAGTGAAAACGTAACATGTTTTTTTTTTTTTTTTTTTTTTTTTAAACATGGACATTAAAGAAAACGTTGACTGAATCAAGGCCTTAAACCAACTTCCATAAGCCATGAAAGAGATTTGAGATCCAGAATAAACCTGGATCCACTGGATCCAGAATAGACCTTGATCCACTGGATCCAGAATGAACCCTTTTCTACTGGATCCAGAAAAGAAACCTCAACCTACAGGGTCCAGCATGAAGTTCAGGCCTCATCTTCTCTCTCATCCTGTGGTTATTCTCCTTTGACCACTCTGTGACAAAAGCTGCCAGAGCCCAGTATAATTAATAGGGGGGAATTAACCTGGTCAAGCCGCTTTTCACAGATTCCCATCTTGTGATGCGACCGTGGAGGCCTGCTTCATGGCATTAAAAAAAAAGCTCTCTCTAGCGATGGCAAGCAGGCCATGCCACTTAACTTCTTAACTTTCTGCATCTTATGTTGGTTTAGTATGCATCTTAACTTGTCTTATGTCCACCCCCCTCCCCCCCAACAGCAGTGGCATGCAACACCTAAATTAATCCATTTCCTATGGATACAACAAATCAAAGTGATGGAAAGCTCCACCAGACGACAGCATGAGCAGTTGTGACACAAACCTTAGCTGTGGATGGAGGGGAGCTGTGTGAAAATGAACAGAAGCTTAATAACCATCTGCGTCTACATTAGCGCAGCACCGCTGGGGGAGCAGCCGCCGGGGGCAGGGAGGGGCGGACGCTGAGAAACCGTGACAGTAACGAGGGCTCGGAGAGGGGAACAGAAATGTAAAAGCGGTCTGGGATTTTAAAAAGCTTTTAGAGGGCATTAGACATCTGACATTTCTGCTGTACCCCTCCAGCTCATGACGGGGAGGAGGGCAGGGAGGGGCGTAGGCTTCATGGGGGAGGAAGTTAAAGTGTTTTCAGTTACATACTGGAGAGGAGCTGCGCAATAGCTCATAAACCCAGGCTGGGAGAGGAGTGTGCGTGCTAAAACGGAGTTAAAGTGGTGGTGATGATGGCTGGTTGTCATGGTGATGGTGATGGTGGTACAGATTGTTGCGCTAATGATAACGATCATCGTCACAGCAATGGTGATTATGGTTGCGAAAGGGATTGTGGTCATGACGATGATGATGGCAGTGGCGGTCGTTGCCATGGTGACAGGAACACAGAAGCGGCCTCACCTGACGCCAGGGCGCTCCCGGGTTCCGCAGCCTCGATCCCGTCCATGCTGTCGTCATCGTCTGGCGTTGCCCTTCCTCTGCTGCGGGGCCTACAGCACACAGGGAGAGGAACGGTCACCACCCTGCCCATGTACACACACACACACACACACACACACACACACACACACACACACACACGCTCATGCTCGCACGTTCGCACACTCACACTCTCTCATGCTCGCACGCACGCTCACACACACTCGCTTGCTCGCGCGCTCATGCTCGCACGCACGCTCATACACACACTCGCTCATGCTTGCACGCACGCTTGCACACTCACACTCATGCTCGCACGCACACTCACAGGCTCACACACACACACTCGCTCATGCTTGCATTCACATTCTCAGAAAAGCGGTAGTGCAAAAAGAAAATATAACTTTTCGACCAGAACATGGTCTTCACTGGACTTGAAACATTGTGCAGCACTATTTTCAAACTGCAGGTGGGTGATGTCACTCACCCTACCCCTCCCCCAGGCCCGAACAGGAAGAGCAGCAGTGATGCCGGCCTGTCACTCAAACAATTACATGTGTACAATTGGCCAGTAACAGTAAGCTGTGTTTTGGGGGGGGAGACACTTTCATTAACCATAAAATGATGTACGATTCAAAGTTTTTGATCAGGGCAAGCATAGAAATGCTTGAAATCGGAGTTACGGATAAAATCAAGTGCTTAAAACCGCTCTACAAGCTTCAGTTTTGCTACCTCCCTGTGCAACTTCAATATAATTCAACTCTCATTCATTCAAGTCTTCAATTTGAACATACAGGGACACAAAAATGAAATGACAGAAATTTGGAGCAGCACACGTCCTCAAAGCCAAAAACCCTTGAACGAGACTCCATGGAAAGTCCAACGGCAGTATTTGTCATTCAGTAGTGTGTGTGCGCACTGACAGGTAAAATTGCCTGTAAAAACGATGAGGGACAGGTCATCAGCTGGTTCTTCCTGTAGGGTCCTGTAAGTCAAAGCTCTGTTTTTTTGTTTACAATAGAGGAGTGACTGTGTGTTTGAGCATGTGAAATGCAGGGGACCAGGAAATCCTTAAACGGCTCACTCTACATACATAGAGTCTCATCTTTCACATGGCAGAACGCTCTACAGCCAGGGAACGATGTCAAACCCAGAGACATTTTTCCCGCTCCATTTCAACGTGTTCTCCGGCCAGTAACGAACAGTTTCTGCAACACAGATGAGGTTTCATTCACACTGCAGGACAAGCACTGTCCTTCAGACACAATGCCATGGGCATAATATGCCCAGTGCCAAGGTTTGGACCCAGGCCAGTAACCAGGACCGGCCGTACCTGAGTGGAGAGCTGGTCCACACTTCTGTTTCTCGAGTCCATCCCTTCTGAAGCCTACAGACAGGAGCACGATCCCTAACCCGTCTCTCTCAGCCCTGTGACAGGTCTGGAATCCTGCATATGGGACCATTCATCTTTCCCCACCCGTGTCCAGAAGTTTCTGTTGATGTTTTTTTTTTTTTTTTTTTTTTGCTGTAGGTTTATCCCCCCACCCATTTCCATTCGGTTGTGAAGAGTACTTGAGGAGCACAATGTACTACTGAACACAATGGAAAATATCTCAAAAAAAAAAAAAAAAAAAAAAAAAAAAATTTGCACAGTGGTCCAACATCATGTTTTGGACCATGTATATTCCAGCTCTTCCTCGAAATCATACATGAGCATCAGGATTTTGATTAAAACAACACTACTTATCAGCAGTTAGGATAGTATAGTACAGCACAGTATCAGCAGTTAGTATAATATAAAATAGTATCAGTAATGAGGTGGTGAATTGTGCTGTTCAGATTGAAACGAACAGGGTACACATTCCTGAAAGAGATCCGACCACAAAAAGAAAGGACAATATAAAACCGCCCGTTGCTTGTGTTGATAATGCACAGTCAACTCTAAACACCCACACATTCTCAGGCCTGGCTGTGACATCACGGTTATCCAGACCGGAGGGTTTTTACCGGGCTTAATCAAGACGGCCTTCGCCGGGAGGCATTTCGTCCGCTATCATCAAATCCCAACCGCCGAACGCTCACCGCCTTCACACAGCGGCAAGAGTTTCAAGAGTTCACCCACTGATCTTTTCTTCAAACAGCTCCCAGAGGACCCTTTGAAGGGAGTTCGGGTAGATGAGGCAGTGTGTTTATCCTGCGATTCGGTGCTGCCTGTCAGTGGGGGACCGTGGTGTGGGGATGATGGGGGGTGGGGGAGGGGCACCACCATCACCACCTCTGTCACAGAGCAGAGCCAGGCAAACTGCACTCATTTTGGTTCAGGGTTGCCACTAGCTTTTTTTTTTCTGCTGCCCGTTTCTCCTTAAAATTCCATTTTCCACTTCGGCATGCCTCTTCGGGTTTCATTAGGCCGCCCCCCCCGTCCCTTTTTGCTCCCTCATACCCACTGTTTCATGCTCTCTAAAACATTCGCTCTCCCTCAAACACACACCCGCACGCTCTCTCAAAATGTACACTCTCGCTCTCTTACTCCCTCTCTCTTTCACACACACACACACTCTCTCATGCGCTCTGAAACATGCACTCTCCCTCAGTAATGTTCTCACACACACGCATGCGCGTACGCACACACGCACACACAAGAAAGGTGGTCACTCATGCACGAGAGAGTGCGTGAGAGAGAGAGGCCACAAACACGTATCCTCTCTCTGACTCCCTCTGTTCTACACACACTCTCTCAAACATTCACTCTCTCACTCATACCTCTCCCGCACTGTCTCACACGCACACACTCTCGCTCACTCTTTCACACAAACACATTCACTCACTCTCTTGTACGCACTCTGCTAAAATCCCCTCTTTTATGCGCACATACTCCTTGTTCACACCATGCATACTCATACTTGCCAAGCACTGTCCAATAGGCTTTGGTGGTATGATGCGGAGCAGATGCTCCACCTAACCACACCAATACACTCCACCTTCCACACCGGTGCGAACGCACACACACACACTCTGACACACACTCACTCCTCTCTGCCACCTTCTCTTCCTTAAACTGATTCACTTTCTCTCTCCCTCTCTCTCCCACAACCTTACTGACTGTTTAGGGACTCTCTCTGAGTCCAATTCTCTGTCACTTGCTCAGTCGCACACTCTTTTGCTTATTCTCTCTCTCTCTCGCTTTCTCTCTCTCGCTCTCCAGTTGAGTGCTGGCTCAACACTCCACCCCCCCCCACCCCCCCCCCCCCCCCTTCCCTGTCTGTCTCCTCCAATGCTGTCAACACTGGTGTCGCAGACTCTAAAAGCAGCCAATAGAACACATGGCGTTGCCTGCAGCTAGCGCTCAGCTGTTCGTTACCATGGTAACGGAATCTTAGTTTCCCTATAACAGGGTGAGCCAGTTTGCCAGCACTGCAGCGCGAGTGTGATTGCGAACAGACCAGAAATAAGAAATACGATTTTAAAAAAAATAATAAATAACTAAAGTTATTACTGAGGCCAGCATCCCTGAATGTGCTCCCTCAAAGCGCTCACTGAAGAATCCCAGGAAGATGAATAGACCATTCATTTCAACATGCACAGGGAATTTGCCAGACTGATGGACCAGTGTGAGGCAGTCACAGCAGAGAACATCTTATCGGTTCTGTTCTGAGGGTCCAGTCATGGCATGTGAGAATGAAGAGTGAGCGTTTGCGCCATTCACTCCGGACATAATACATCATTAGGCCTACTTTTTACTGTTACTGTGGCTTAACCGAGAGTGACCCAAATTTCATGCTTTGCATGCCATGCATTATAACAGATTTTTATTGACAACAGCTCCCAACCTGGGACTCATACCTGCAACCTCTGGATTTCAGGCTCACCTTCCCTCCCTGTCGCCCAGTACTACTCCTGTAGTAGCACTTCTATCATAGAATACCTTTTCCCTTCAACGCTTTCCATATGCACCATAGCGGTAAATTCAATAAACTGATCCAAGGGCTCCATTGGGGTAATTCAAACACTGTTCTCCAAGGAGCAGTGGTAACATTTAATGTTCAGCGCCCTGGGCAACTTCTCCAAAGGTGACAGTAGAGAAATTTATACACCGTTCTGCAAGGAGAGTATAATCTTGTCTTTCATATGCTGCTCTGTCAGAGGAACGGTATAAGATCATTCACACTGTAGGGTCAATGGGACTGTTGGTTAACGGCCCGCTAGTCAAGTTGAAAGGCCTGCCCTTGTCATTCTACCGCATGTTGTTATGCTCTTACATTGTTCTCAAAAGAGTACAGTGAAACATTTGGAGCCTCCACAGCTATAACCACCAGAAAAGTAGCTTAGGCTAGAACGTCCAGACCTCCAGCCAGCTCCCATGTGGAGCTTCCTTCCCCCCGCCTGGATAGGCCTGAGCTCCAGGACAGAGAGCAGACTGCAGGCCGAGCAGGAGACGCCCGACGCAGCTGCGGTGGGGTGGATTGCTCCAGTCTTAGCCTGCTTCTTCACTTCCATTAGTGAGTGCCCTATCCCATAAAGCATTGGGGCATTCTGACGACCCACTGTACGTCATGTGGCTTTCCTGGTCCTCACGCCGCATATGGTGGCCAAGGCTGGGGTAGGCCTGCTGGATGGGACCCCCCCCCCCCCCCCCACCAACCCCTACCCCCACTCACTCTCTCCCTTTACATCTCACCGCAGGTAGAACAAAGACAGCTCATTCAGAGCACTTACCAGCTCGGTTCACTGCACTTTACGCTGACCGCACTTTTCTACTTCACTGTATATAAAGAGGGCCAGAGCCTCAGGGTCGGCTGGCGCTCACAGACTGGACAGATTAAGGAGGAACATGACCCTCACTCGGCTCCCACCGCGAGCCCGACCCAATCGGTGCACCTTGCTTAAAGAACCAGCCTGCTTTGGAGGCACAGCCCACATCTGGATCCAATACGCCCCGGAGCGAACGCGCACAATTAATAAAACCCCTTTCAGCGCCGCTATGCTAGCGCAATACAGGGAACAATAACCGCAGACTCTAATAATATCACTGATATTCTCTGGATTACGGCAAAGAGAGTTAAAATTATATTACAAAACCAATTGGCAGAATATTCAATATTACATAATGTAACATCATGCAAACACAGTGCTGTGGAAAAGCTTTAAGAGTGAAGCGGTTTACTGCATGCAACCTCAATCCAGTGTTAAACTTCTAAAATATACACTAAACATGAAAAACTGACCAAGACTGACTTGGACAGCCAGGTACATTGGATACATCATTGGAAATTGTATATCTCGTGCAGCAGTCATGATCCTGCTGGTCTAATTTTATTATGAATTATGATGACAATAAAAAAAAAAAATTTAACAAAAGAAAAAAAATTGCCAAGTGCCTTTGCCTTTAAGACCGGCAATTTCCTGAGCCAAATTCATGATAGGAACACATCCATGTCCCCAACACACAGTATCAAAGGTTAGACTTCCCAGGAATGACGTAGCATTTAATGTCACACAAATCACAAAACTTGAATGACCAAGCGAGATCATGACACATGCAAAAGTGCAGTCCCCCAGCATGTTAGGCACTGTGGTTTCGGGTAGGGAAGCTTGGTGCTTTCTGTGCTGAAGACCTCCGGCGTAGTGAAGGCCTAGGCGCTGCAAACGAGGGCTTACAAAAAGGCTGAGGTAAACACTACAGCTTTCTGAATAGAGGATGCAGAATACATCCCTTATATTTTTGTACGGCATATTTTAATATGAATACATCCTCAACAAACAAGTGTACGCAGGTATAGATACAGGTATAAGCTGAACAAAAACGAAAGGAACAGGTGACATTAGTGCATTATGTTACACATAACAGGTGCATTAATGTTTAATTGGGTTGACTGCACAAAAAAGACGGAGTTCAAAACAGAGCAGACAAGCTCCCAACAAGTGACATGCCAATACAAATACTGAATGGCCATACCCCTCAACACAGTTTCACAAACAGCCTGATTGAATCAAGTCCAATCACAAACCAAAAGTCAGTCAAAAGCTCAAATCAAGCACATTTCCAAACTTTAAATCAACATTTATTCAACAGTTAAACACAATTAAATTTATTTAGTGAAAGTCTGGACTGGAATCAGTTGGAAACGGAAATATTACTGTACGACAGCAGTCACTGATCAAAATCAGTGACTAACAAAACAAAGATAAGAGATGGTCAAAGATCACCCACTTCGTCCCTACTGAGGGGAAGCCAAAGAGCGGGAAATAACCTACAGCCAGAGGCAGTGTTGTCTATCTACATATCTGGATATGACCAATAAGAGCAGGAGAAGAGATCTGCAAAAGCCACTCTGTTCACTGAGGCTGCCAACACGGCAAACATCAGATTCCTACAAGACAAAACGCAGCGTAAGCTTTTGCTTTGGTTGACGTGAGCTGGTTAGCCAGTTAGCTAGTTTTATGATGGTTTAAGGATGGTTTAGGAACCGTGACATTAGCAAGCACACATATTGGAGACAATATCACAGAAAGTGGAAACAGAAATGGCTCATTTCCATTGTGGTTGCAGAGTATTGATAAATAAGGAGCTTTTGAGGTCAGGATCAATTTTGCTCGTTAATTTCGCTTTTTTGAAACGCAAGGTCATTTAACTACAAGCACGCAAATGTTGCCATGAAAACAAAGGAGGGAAGAAAAAAAAAAAAAAAAGTATTACTGTCCTCAAGGATGTTTTTTATGCACATGACAATCTTGTTTGTGAAAAGTGCAGGAAACCGGCCATTCAGCTGAACGCCAAAGGTGCGCAGTCTCTTGGAAATGCTCAGAGAATTGAAATAGACTTCCTTTTCATAAAAGAAAATGGAGATCGACACAGAGAAAGCACTGCCGCCATAAGCTTTCCATTTGAGAAAAGCACTCAGCTCTGGTGGAGGCATTCTTTTGCACCACCATTGTTCCAAATAAATAAATAAATTAAAAAAAAAAAAAAAACCCCTTGAACAGCAACAGTTTCCCCACATTGGGCTGGCTCAATGCAGCTCTTATCTCATGGATTGAGTTTCAATTCTGAACCCAGTTTCATGCTGAAAGTGTTGTTTTTGGCTTGTGCCTCTTTGTCCAAAGTGTTTGGGGTGGTACTTAAATTTATCTTTGACATCTCCAATCTACCTTTCCACTTCAGCATTACAGTAAAGAGGATGATCACGTCACGATCTATAAACGTCACCTAAAAGGTCTACAAATGCCATGATACCATTTTAAATCTGTATCGCCCACTTCCAGCTCAGGGATGTATTTTAAACGAGATTCCTCGCCCACCTACAGTTCAGAGATGCGTTTTCAGCTGTATTTATTCGGTTACTAAGAGGAGATGGAAAAGAGAAAAGTAACTCCATTGGTAGCTTTTGCAGGTTATCGAAGGTATGGGCCGCTTCCAAAACTCAGACCCTGACGGGCAGCAAGGCAGTTCTGAAGCATACCTAGCCTTTTGGCTATAATTATGAACGGCATTAATATGAACATATTCACATGGCAGCAACACTATGTAGCAGGTAGGGAACTAGCCCTGAAATGAGGCAAGTTCAAAGACCAGGTGGATTCATGTAAATGGATCTAGGGGTGAGGTATCGAGGGAATCAACATTTGAGGGGGTGAGGTATGTGGGGGGGTGGTAATTCTTGCATCAGGGCCCATAATGACCGGATTAGTGAGTTACCACTGGCTATGATAAGAAACCTATGAAATGCATGTAGATTAGACCTGAATAGGGCTTTGAATAATATTTACTTGTTCTCATTTTAACACATCCCTGCCACATCCTTGCACATCAAAGTTTTCAATTTCCCCAGCCAGATTTCCATATCTTGCCATGCTACTGGCTCTGCATACAGACATAGTCATGAAGAGTGCGGGTTTGGGCGTGACAGTGTACAGCAATCGCTATTTAATTAGCTTATGTTCAAATTTTGTGACTTTTTTTTAATACATACACTCATTTCAGTACTTTGCTTTAATAACATAATTGCGATAAGCCAAAAAAAATTCACTTGTTCTAATATTGCCAATGACAGTTACCCATCCACCACATCAAAGAATTACTTAAGAGTCAATTACATCACATGATATCTACTGGCTACTCATCGACTGTGACATCACAAAGACATACACAAGGTTCTGCGGAAAGGAAGCCTCTGAGTACAGAATATACAAGCAGAAACCATGGAGACGATACTGCATCAGGGCTTCTGGATAACATATACTAGGTAACATTCTAAAACTTTTTTTGCTCGCACAGGACATCTGCTTCAGGATCACACGTTGAGGTGTTCGATTTCCGCAGCTCGATTTCCAGATCCTGGAGCGCTTTGCGGCTCTGTGGCCAGCCCTGCTGGCCTGCTCTGTGCTCCAGGGCTTAGGGCTGAGGGCTGAAAGCTGGGGGCTGGAGGCTGCACTGATCAGATGACCAGGGTCGGGTTTCTGCCTGAGATGGGAGCCGGTGCCTGTGTGCTCTGATCGATGACCTATATCAATGAGAAAGCGGGCCATTGTGCTGCCCTCTGGAGTGGGTTTACGTCGGGTCACTGAAAAGCCCTGTCCCTGGGCCTCCATGTCTCTGCGTCAGAGTCCACAGCACGCAGCATGCGGACTTTACACACACAACACATGTGCTGTGGAGCCCACAGGACATCTGGACTTCACTACAGCACTGAGTTTACACTGCTGGAAACCAGATGCCCAGTCAATCAATACATCAACTGCAGCCAAACACCTCCCAAAACCATGTTTTTTTTTTTTTTTTAAGCATGTAATGTACATGCAACAAAAGATGGGACACTACAAATGATGGCAGGAGATAATCCCAAAGGGTGGGGGAGGGAGAAAAAAAAAAAAAAAAAAAAAAAAAAAATTAATGTATTTTAAATCTTTCACCACCATTTCTGAATGTATTACACCACCCCAAAAAACATTATTCTGAAAGTACAATTACCAATAACCCATGCAGACTCAAACAATGAAATGCCCCTTGAGATCTTGGGGGGGTTGGGTGGGGGTAAAAAAAAAAAAAAAAAAAAAAAAAAGACATTCACTGTGATCACTAAATAATATATACTTCATGGTTACCCGCCATTTCGGAATCCTCTCACCTTGTGAGCAGGGCTCCCTAAATGGATTTTGCTTGTACTGTCACCCCCAGAGCAAGGGTAGTAAACAAGCCGCAGGATAATGAGTAACGCTAAGGTAAACAAACAGCGCAGCGCCATTGTTGGACACCCCCCTCACCCCCATTCCATTGGGATGGGCCATTAACAAAATACAGGCCAGGTTTTAATTTGTGAGTCACAATACCTCTAGGAAGGCCCGAGTTGAAGTCCCAAATCGGGGCCAAGAGGATGAGGCCCACCTAGAGACCGCCACCTGGACCAGCTCCTCCTGGTTCCCCGGCCCCCAAAATCACAAACAGAGCACCCACAAAACAGCCCACAAATGGCCCCAAAAAACAGCCAGTCATGCTCGCCCTGCAAAAACACACTCAAAATTAATTCAGCTTCAATGATGTGCAGTTGGTGTTCCTTTCCCCCGCCAGACAAGCACGTCTAATTGCAATGGGTGGTGTGCCACACAGCATGCCGTATGAGTGAACATAAACGTATTCACAAAACAGGTGATGAAAAGGTAGATGCGAGTTGCCCCTTATACCCAAAAGTTTGCATTAATATTTCATACCAAGCTGCACGAGATAACGTGCTCTAAACCGGCAGCCTCTACAATCAAAAGAGCTGTCTGCTGTTTCTTTGCAGAAAAAAAAAAAGCATTACAACACCCAACCCCCCCAGCCCCCTTACACTATAACTTATTCTCATGATACAGTGAAGTGAAAGAGAGCGAGAGAGTGAGTCTGAGAGAGAGAGGATAAAAAAAAATGTTGTGCAAGTAGTTCCAACACAGAGAGTAGGAGAGAAAACCCGGACTGGATTCCATGCCTGAGCCGAGGCACACCCCCTTTCTCAGCAGTTCAGCTGTCCCAGCATGCACTTCAGCCAGCAGGCTCTCCAGTCCGTTCAGAGGTGCTTTTTTTTCCCCCCCTCAACTGTGACTTTTGTCTGTGTGTTTTAATTAAATAGACAATAATGCTTTTTTTTTTCCACGGCCAAAAATCAGCAAAACACTACCATGTTAACTGCCCACAAATGCAGACATGAGCCTGAAAAAGCGGACTCGCTGTTCACCAAACTACTACAGACAGCATGTCTGTAAGGGCCACCTGCAGTGTATTTTCAAAGTATTTCATTTGATAGTCATATACTTTTACTTTTATTATTTTCTTCTGTTTCGTCTTCAGGCACAGAGGGGACTCTTTTCATTTGTTACAGTATGAGGCTGTTGTCCTGGTGACCGATTCAAAACATTCAAATTCGACACGCGCAAATTCACTGGATTAACAGTGGAATCGATACAACAGCACTATAGACATAAATGACCAACCAAACTTGCGTGACATTGGAAGCCTCCACAGAAGCAGATCACACAGAGTTGGTGCTGCTTTTATCACGTCTCCGCTGGCCAATTTAACTTCCTGTGTTCTTGAAGTTTAAAAAAAAAAAAAAAAAAAAACCCAGTGTGCTAATACTGAAGCTGTACTTCATGGAGCTAGTTGGAGAAGGGAAAGTCCCTTGGCTTGCTCTATAGCTCTGCAAACAGGATAGTTATGTGACATCCGTCTGTCATGGCACATGACAAATTACTTCAGGAAGCAGTGAGAAAACAGAATTATCCCAAACATGCGTCGTCATACTTTCCCTTTATCGTCAGTTACTGGTCTTGGGTCACTGGGCAACACAGTTATCAACCAATGTGGTATATCAAACATCCTAATGAGTCCAGCGGTCCTTCCATGACACCACCAGACTGGCCTTTTCCTGAAACACTCAACAGCAAACAGGTCAACACCTGAGGTGCGTTCAAAACAGCAAACAAAGGCAAAAGTTTACAAACGACGTCAAAATGTCTTCCGTTTGCTTTGAGTTTGCTGCAAACGTTTGAGAAGACACTCACGGTCTGAGGAGCTATTTCTCAGCGAACAAACGTGAACACTGGACCAAGGGAGATGAGTGCACAGATGGGAGTTATCCCAGAAAATAAACGCAAGTTTTTGATTCTATTCATCGTTTCAATCATACAATTTGGAATGTTAACACAAAAACGTTTAAATTTAAAAGTTCAAAGAAAACCCTTTCACCTGGAACGTTCATCTCAGTTTTCCAAATCCGAACACACCTCTGAACTGCTCTGCGGTCCAGTCACCTGGGCGTTCAAGCAACGACACGCTGAGAGAGGCAAACCATTCGGAGCCAACCACCAGTAAGAGGGGAGGGGCGTTAACATCCACAGCAAAAACACTAAACCGCATGCGAGTTCAGCCAAGACTGGTCAGCAGGAATCTACCAATGAGGCCATTTACTGTCACAGTAGCCTTCCACCCGGTCAAACACAAGTCACAGACTGGGCCATAAAGCATCAGCTAAATGACTGTCATGTAATCTGTAATGTAGGTCTCATCAGCCCCATTATAATAAACCATAAACCAGGCAGAAAGGGGTAAATGAAGGCACTTCTTCCTCTGTGTGCTGTGTGTTGCTTTCAGGTGACACTTAAAAGACTAACGTTAACTTATACCTTTTCTCTAACTCTAACATCTAACACGAACACTCTTTCAGTCAACTAAAAGCATCGGTGGATTCTCACAGGAACAAGGACAAAAACAGAACAATGGCAGCAACAGCAGCAATTTTGCTAATCCCAAGCCAGGTTACAATTGTATTTACCAGGTCAGTTTCTGCATTAGCTGATCCAAAATCGCATTTAGAAAGTTGGTTTGTTTACTTGTTTATCCAAAATGGAATTAAGACAACAATATCAGCCTGCAATTCAGAACTTAGGTCTTGGTAAATGTTTAATTTCCAGTTGTCTGACAGAAACCTAAATACCCTTTGATGTTTTGGGGTCACGTAGCCATTTTGGGATTCCCACAATACCAAGCTCAGTTCTGCTAATTGTTTGGTTATTTATAATAAATGGACAAGGGTATTGCTTTATTGAAGGTTCCTGAGGAGAGCCACAATTTACAGTTTTTTTTTTTTTTTTTTTTGGACTGTCTGGTTTCCTTTGGTTAGAAAACTAGATGCACAGTGATATACTGATCATAACTTACACCATCGTTAAGTCCCGGATGGACATGACTGGAGGTTTACACGCCTGCGATAACCCAGCCCGACACCCACAAATTAAAAGAAGCCTTTTTCCACAGAAATAAAAATGTGGATACCTGTTCACCCTACGCCCAAGTGCACACTGAAATGCAGACAGCGCTAATGATCGTGCTTTCCCCCCGTTCGCCCACGGCCTTTTCTGCCATCTTTCTTTACGTGATAATGATGAAGGCAGCCATCTGAACAGGAGGAGCCGCAGAGAAAGGGGGGAGGGAGACAACTCCAAAAGCTGACCTTCCACAGACACACAGCATCCATCTCTGCTGCCCCCAACACACCTATGCAAGTGTGTGAGTGTGTGCATGTGCGTGTGTGCGCATGTGTATGTCACAAATTAATGTAAATACGCAGTAAAAACGCATCTTTCAAACAAGCACGCTCACAGCTAATGGCTCAATAAATCTCTCTTCTATTAAACTACTTGCGTTACGAAACAATATCATTCTGTATATCCTCTCCGTGCTCCACACAGATAAGTGTGGGACAAATGTAATGATCTATATAAAGTACATGTGGCGTACAGTCGTGTTTATTAACATATTTGCGCAGATCAGACAGACACATCCGCAGTAATGAACGACCAAAGACCCACTGCATGGGGAAAGCTGCAGGGGAGCCGGCTCTCTCTGCTGCGCAGCTCAGGGACTTTGTGAATGAGCTGGAGCTGCAGAGGGGCAGCAGCGGCCTGCGGGATCAGGGCGGGTGGGATTACCGCGAGAAGGTGACAGCTCTGGGGGGGGAGGGGGAGGGGGTGACGAGGGCACGGGCAGGCTGGGTGACATCAGCCGCTGGTTTCCTTGGCAGGGAAAGAACCTCGGCTGCGCGTCAGGACAGACGTATATCCCCCCCTAAGCAGATTAGCATCACCAAGATGACCGTTCCACAGGATCGGCAATATCACCTGAGCACTGACGGCCAACAGCTGTGTGTGCGCACTGACGTGTGCGTGCAAACAAGGGTGCGGGCTGTGTGTGTACATGCATGTAAGAGAGCATGTGTGCAAGTGTGTGTGTGCGCAATAATGCATGTGTATAAACAAGGGTGTGCGCTGTGTGTGTACATGCATGTCCAGAAGCATGTGTGCAAGTGTGTGTGTGTGTGTGTGTGCGTACATGTATGACTGCATATCTGAGTTTATGCACATTTGTATGCATGATTGCATATGAGTACGTGTGTGTGCATGAACATTTGTACGCATGTTTGCGTGTGTGTGTTTGTGCCCTGTTTGCATGTTTGTGCATGTGTGCACGTGTGTGTGTTTGCGAGTGTGTGAGAGAGAATGCGCATTTGTTTTCATACAGCTCATTTCAATGTGTGAACAGACATTTTTTGGAGCCCAAACAATCAGTCACATCTGACAAGCGCTGGTATCCAATTCACCTGCTGCAGCACATTATGACAGAGCAGAAGTGTGGGGGTGGGGTGACGTGGGGGGGGGGGGGGCAAGGTAAACACAAATTAGGCGAGCGCTTTCAGGACCGTTGATTAATGTTCCAACACACTGCGTTTCATCTCCTGACAGTCGTGGTGCACGGCAGCGCGAGATGCAAGGTGCTCCTCAGAGGGGCGGTCCCCGTTATCGACCTGTGGTGTCGGGTGCCTCTAATCTGCCCTATATCTGCGGGCTTTTGAGGTCTGTCACTCGATCTCGGCGAGGCGAGGAGAAGAGAGGAGAGCCCCACACTGCAGAGACGAGCCGAGGAGGAAGTAGGCACCCCGCCACACGCCCCCGCACATTCATGCCACATTACACTTGAGAGTGCCAACCCGGCTTCAGCTGCTCCTCTTTCTCCCCCCACCTCTGCCCATATAACATTTATCATGAGCACCAACCCAGTTTCAGCCACACTACCCTCATCTCTGCCCAGATAAACTGCAACTTCACACGCACCAAACCAGCTTCACCTGCTCCACTCTTCCCCTTCCTCTGCCCATATATATGAGCACCAAACCAGCTTCACCTGCTCCACTCTTCCCCTTCCTCTACCCATATATATGAGCACCAAACCAGCTTCACCTGCTCCACTCTTCCCCTTCCTCTACCCATATATATGAGCACCAAACCAGCATAATCCACTCCAGTCCCCCCCACCTCCCTCCATATACAATGCTTAACATTATACAACTGTATATCCTGCATTTACATGGTCCCTCCTGGCTCCATACCTCTGCGGGACAAAACTATAAAAAAGTGAAATTCTGCATTCATGCAGTCCCCTTACCTCGGCAGAATAACACTATAAACGTGTATTTTTTTTCCCCCATTCCTCCAACATCATCTGAAATACCATAAAAATGCTAACGGTGTGTTACATCTCCATAGCGGTGCCATGCAGCACATAAGCTCATGAATGTGTGTTTCCTTTCCGCGTTAACGAGATAAAAACCCCCAAGCCCTACGCAACCTCTCCCTCTGACCCCTCTCCTGCGCTGTGGAAGCTGGGATGTTGCTGGGGGATTTTCCCGGCGGGAACGTTCACGATTCCCAAAGCACAGCTTGCTGTCCCAGTTCTCTCCACATCCTGCCCCCACAGAAAAAGCATCCCCGGGATGAGGTTTGGGAATTAAGGCTTCAGCCCCCATCCCTACGACCTGTGGCAGGGCCAGGCCCATGCACCATTTCCCGAGGGAACCGGCAGGCAAAATGCGAATTCCGTAGTCCTACACTTTCCTGTATTTTATCAGTGCATGCCAAGGAAATTTCCAGATACGGATATAACAGGACAATACTCACAAGGGAATGAAAACGCTGAATGTTTTGGGGAACCCGGGGCTGGACAGGTGGACAAAGACCACAAAAGGACTCAGTTTTATCTGTTATCAGCTACAGTGGGGGGACTCCTAGCTGTGTCTCTGCCAATAGCCGATAATACCGGGCGTTCGGATATATCAACCAGGTTTTCACCAGTCTCTCCCTCCCACTCCCCCTTCACAGTCCTCACTCTGAGGCCTCACTGGAGATGAAATGCTGGCAGATTTAATAATTCATCGCACCTAATAAATGAGATCTGGTTAAACAGACGCAAGGGGAGCGGCCTGGCTGAACCCATGAAGAACAACGGAATTCGCTGGAGAAATACGCATTTTACAGGTGACCCGGTGCTGTGCAGCGCTGAGGGGCTGTATATGGTTACACCATATTTAACTCTCAATCACTTATGAGTTTTGACTTCAATATATGAAGGGGGAGAGCTCCTGAGATGGTCAACAAGGATAGTCATGCATACCCAGGGTGAAACACAGCTTGCATTCATACATGCTATCAATTATATGGATAGGTTTTTTTTTTTTTTTTTTTTTTTTTTTGAAAAAGCAATTCAGGTAATTCAACACAACAGCAGTGTTCCACCTGAGAGATGAACCTGCAACCTCCGAGCTACAAAGTCAAAGCTCCATTACCACAATAAGAACCAAAACTGAAAAGTGCTGCCCCAGTT
This sequence comes from Albula glossodonta, assembly GCA_019788955.1. Classification (NCBI taxonomy): domain Eukaryota; kingdom Metazoa; phylum Chordata; class Actinopteri; order Albuliformes; family Albulidae; genus Albula; species Albula glossodonta. Next base: position 91,163 of record JAFBMS010000153.1, on the reverse strand, counting down.
TTTTTCCGGGAAAATAAAGTAGCAATGCAAGTCAGCTGGAAAGACACATCTTCCAGATACGACCTCCTAACAACATACTAAAATCCCCATTAAAAATTCAACTACAACAGAAAGCTCCTTTATGATTGGCTGCTGGATGTAACATCACTGCAGCTCAATTTGCAATCTTGCAAATCTAAGTCCAGCTTCCAGTCTTTCCCAGTACTCATTAATCTTGTCCATAATCTCCCCTCCATCTCCCCCCCCCCCCACTCAAGCACCCACCCACAACCCACCATCTCCCACTTCCGGCACATTCTACCCTTCTCGTTTTCGCTCCCATCCTCCAGCCACGCCGACAGAGATTGTTTCATCATTCCTCTCTCTCAGAAGCCCAATCACACAGCCACTTCGGGACCATTACAGCGTCAGAGCAGAGGAACCCAGCGATGGAAGAGTGAAGCTTCAAGGAACCAAAAATGGGAGGGGCTAAAATGCAAATACTATATAGTATATATAACAGTCTCAAGCCTGGTTCCTGTGAATGGTTTATTCCTATCCATTTTTTCCTTGCTACCGTTGCCTCAAGCTTGTTTTTTTTTGAGGGCCTAATGTACGGCGTATTGTGGGAGAGGTTTGGGAAATGCTCTATATAAATAAAGTTTGATTTGAAAGCCGAGAGTAGCTTCGCCTTGACAGGGTTCATGAAAACTCACTCTCCACGTCACAAAAGCAAACCTCCATTTCACCACATCAGGAAGGTAATCAGCCAACCGGCAGCAGCGGCAGCAGCGGCAGCAGCTGGGAGGAGAAAGAGAGAAAGGGGTGAGACCTACTTTTTCCTGGGCTTGGGTGCTGGGGTGAGCACATCCTTGCGAGGCCTCCCCCGGGGCCGTCTGTCTGTGGGGGCGGGGCTGCCCGTGGGCGTGGCCCCGGCGCTGTCAGGGGGCGGTGATGGTCCTTGGTCAGAGGCCTCCAGACTCTTGTCCTCTGATGACATTCTGGGTGGAGAGAGAAATCCCATCAGCCCTGTGGACTCTCATCCAATTACACTGCCTATCAAACAAACATCCAGAGACATGCAATATACAAACATACCTACCCAGTCTGATACATTCACCTGCACAAACAGTTACACAGTTATACATACCAGTTCACTTCCACTCCCAAAAATCAGCACACACCCCTAGACAAATGTGTGCGCACGCACGCACGCACGCACGCACGCACACACACACCTAAATATTAAAATTGAAGATGGGCCAAGCATTACTAAATATAGTAAATAATGCAGAACTAAACAAAATTAATCAGCCTTATGCATCCAGCTTACCTGCTAGCTACTCAGGACAGAGGCAGTGCTATTTATTTCATTGTCTTTTCATATGTTAACATCTATACGTCTTCCACGGTGTTTCTACACGAGAGGAAAAAAAAAAATAGTACAAAAAAAAAAAAAAAAAATCGCCATCTCCAGCTGTGAGCCATCCGAGCTCATACAAAGCTAAGATGCAGCCGTCAGAACGTGTTAACGCAGCAGCATCATCCGCCAATACAAAATGGATTCGCGTGTAAAACACATCCATGGGTTTCATTAATGGACGAGTTGAAAGTTTCACACTTTCCCCCACCCAACTAACTAACAAACAAGATTTTTTTTTTTTTTTTAATTATTCTTCATCCTCTCAAGAGCAGTATTTCTCCATGGTCCCACTCTTAATATTACAGAGAGGTGCTTCATTTCAGGTGGTCAGTCAGTCCACAAACCTACGGCAGGTGCAACTGTGTGACGCACACAAAATGGCACAACATGGAGACCCTAAGACAGTGTGAGAGGGGACCACTCTGTTTCTTCATATTTTTTTTTATATATTTAGATCCATGTCTTTCTAAAAGGCCTGCCACTGCACATGCTTTGGTAATGTGGTGAGGAACATGGCTGAGAGCTCCCTTACTGCTTTTCCGCTGCAGTAAGCTCCCCCCACAACCCAACCTCCTCCCCGCCCTCCCCCCGGGGGGAAAGGCAAGGGGTGGAGGGGTTTGCCTGCCTCATCGGTAATGATGCCCGGAGCGGCAGCACTTGGGAGAGATGAGCACTAGGAGAACCCTGCCTGCATGGCGCCAGAGCTCTCCGCGGAACGCCGCTTAAATTAATTTAGAAATTTCAATCAGAAGAGTCACCCGGTGGAGGGAAAAAAAAAAAAAAAGAGACAAAAAAACAGAAAGCCGCCGCCCCGCAGTGTTTCTGTGCCGCTGCGCGTCGGGATGTTGATTTAACTGGAGGGCTCTCCTTCCTCTCTAGTGCACGACTGGAGCTCAGATACAGCACTGCCATGGAGTGACCACAACCCCACCCACCACAGCTCCTCTCACAAAGCCTGCCAAAAAACACTACTCTACCCCTACTCTACCCTACCCTTACTCTACCCTTACCCTACCCCTACTCTACCCCTACTCTAACCCTACTCTACTCTACCCCTACTCTACCCCCCACTCTACTCTACCCTACCCTTACTCTACCCCTACTCTAACCCTACCCACACTCTACCCACACTCTACCCACACTCTACCCACACTCTAACCCTACCCTTACCCTACCCCGACTCTAACCCTACCCTTACTCTACCCTTACTCTACCCTTACCCTACCCCGACTCTAACCCTACCCTTACTCTACCCTTACCCTACCCCGACTCTAACCCTACTCTACCCTTACCCTACCCCTACTCTAACCCTACCCTTACTCTACCCTTACCCTACCCCGACTCTAACCCTACTCTACCCTTACTCTACCCTTACCCTACCCCTACTCTACCCCTACTCTAACCCTACTCTACCCCTACCCTTACTCTACCCTTACCCTACCCCGACTCTACCCCTACCCTTACTCTACCCTTACCCTACCCCTACCCTTACTCTACCCTTACTCTACCCTTACCCTACCCCGACTCTACCCTTACCCTACCCCTACTCTAACCCTACCCTTACTCTACCCTTACTCTACCCTTACCCTACCCCTACCCTACCCCTACTCTACCCCTACCCTACCCCGACTCTAACCCTACTCTACCCCTACCCTTACTCTACCCTTACCCTACCCCGACTCTAACCCTACTCTAACCCTACCCTTACTCTACCCTTACCCTACCCCTACTCTAACCCTACTCTAACCCTACCCTTACTCTACCCTTACCCTACCCCTACTCTACCCCTACTCTACCCCTACTCTACCCCTACTCTACCCCTACTCTACCCTACCCTTACTCTACCCTTACCCTACCCTTACCCTACCCCTACCCTAACCCTACTCTAACCCTACCCTTACTCTACCCTTACTCTATGACATGGAGTCAGTTGTTATTCTTCCACATTAACACACAGCTGTGCTAACAGCTAAACCCTACTCTACCCTTACTCTATGACATGGAGAAAGTAGTTAGTCTTCCACATTAACACACAGCTAACTGATGTGTTAACAGCTAAACCGAGACGGTGTACTTGCCCGGCTTAACAGAAAACCCATAAGAATAAATTTGAGTTTTTACTACTAAACCTAAAAGCAGTCTTAAACTCCCTTTTGAACATGTCTTGGATGGTGAAAGAAGTCAATAATTCATATTAACACATGGCTGCTAAAAATGGTTTTAAAAACGCAGTCATGTCTACTTCCAATATTGCTTTGTTCAGACAGAAAGCCTTTATTTATACTGTCTGGCATGCTTGGCATGGCAGGTGGTAGGCCAGGAGTGTCATGAAGAGCCTTTTAAAGTGAAAAGGTTTCCAGTAAAACTGTGAGGACAATCATGCAAGATCCTGTCAGACCATGTTTATAATAAAACCCTTATTCAAAAAGGATGCAGGAACATAAAATGGAGAGTGCAGGCCGTTCAGCTCAACCTGGCTCATGATTCACCCACAGAGTGTTTCAGTACTTAAGACAGCATCCTACACTTGAACACACCAAGTGTGTCAGCCTCAGCTACTTGACCTGTCAACCTGCTCCAAGTATTGACAATGCTTTAGGTTTTTTTTTTTTTTTTAAAGATTATTTTTTTGGGACTTTTACACTTTTTATTAACAGTTACAGTAGAGAGGCAGACAGGAAATGCAGGAGAGGGAGAGAGAGAGAGGACATGCAGCAAAGGGCCCAGGCCAGATTCAAACGTGGGCTGCTATGGTAAGGCCTGGCCTTATGTGTCATCTGCTCTACAGGATGAGCTACCGGGGCGCAACAATACTTTAGGTTTGCGGAGAAGAAAAAAAAAAAAAAAAAATCTTCTGGATACTGCTAAAAGCTATTCCAATCTAGCAAGCAAATTAGTGATTAAGCAAGTCACAATTTAATCCTAACAGCTACTAGTTAAAGATTATACATTGAACCCCAATATAAATGAGGCACATGCTAAAAGCTTTAGTACCTTCAGCAACGACTGCATACTGCAAAATAAAAAAAAATAAAAAAAAAAATGGTTTGTTGGTGTTTCGTCGCTAGACTTTCATCAAGAAAGCCATGACAACCACCATCTCTGATTGCATTGAAACGGTTCCTTTAACAAGCCTAAAATAGGACAAGCATTCCTGCAAAATTATGCTTGAATAGAATGACAGATATAGTTACAGAAATCAAGGTGACTGAGTGCAACCAAGTTTGACATCTTAATTTGGTAGGATTAATACACTATTCATTCAATACTGGACCCAACATCTGACTGGGACTAGAGTCCTCCCTAACAATGATTAATACAAGCAGAATCCAAATAAATGGCCAAAATCCATTCACTGACACCCCCCAACCCCCCATCCCTATCCATGGAATGTCTTGCTGCCACTGAATACATTGGTCGAAAATAGTCTATGTTGGTGGACTCAAGTTGGGTTGATGACGGTTGCTCTTTTCAGTTCGCACATTCTTAAAAAAATAAATAAATAAATAAATAAATAAAAAATTAAAAGAAAAAAAAAAGGAAAAAAAAAAAAGAGATTCAAGGGGAAGCAGCCGCAAAACTCAGTTTGCATGCAGTGTGTTTTTGTTGTTTTGTTTACCACATACCTCTTACACACTCCTCTGTCCCAGCATCACTCTACTTCTCTCTGCAGTGATTAGTCATTGAAAGATCTGCAAACATCTGCTTGGACTCGGCACAGAAGTGGATGGGCTTTCTCTGCCACCTGCTTCTCAGTGTAATTCTGCTATGCTTCAGTTTTCCATCACTGTGCTAATTGCCTTTTCTCTCGGGCCATCTGATGTGAGTAATTATGTTTACTGTAACAATATACTTATTTTAAACAGCAATTTGCAGATTTGGTTGTTGTTTGGGAACAGGACCAAGGATCACAAATGAGCTCAAACTAATTATTAAAATCATAAACGACAGAGGAATATCTGTTAACTAGAAGATGATTGACATAGCCATTTTAACGAGAGCATATCTGAAACTCCTCCTTATTTAAAAAGTCCAAATCCTCACTTCTGAAACATCTATGATTAAGGTTATTCAATTTGTAGGTTGAATGTTAATTATGTGTCAAGACATTCTGTACTCTTCTGTTCTGATTTCTGTTCCGATTTCTGTTCAATTAATCTGTCAACCCTTACAATTTTCATTCCAAAGATAAATTCAAAAGCAAATTCTCTGCTTAAGAGGATATGAAAGGTTTGCGATTTTAATGTGAGGCCCTTACGCATTAAATTCACCCCGACAAAAACGGCTCCTGGCACAATAACTGTCCACGAATGTCTATCTGGTGATAACCGTTCAGACTGCTTTCACTCAGAAACACAGCATAAAAATGAGATGTAACAGACCAGCAAAAATAACCAGTGGGAAAAAAAATGTTTGATCTCAAATTTACACAGCGCAAATAAATAAATAAATAATCAAAGAAACACTGTGAGCAGCTGCAGAGGTCACTCACTGGTCAAAGGGGTCAGGACCTCAATGTGTGACTTTTTGCCCCATTACAAATACACATGATCCAGTGGGGTTTACTGCTCTTGCTTCAGGCCAATGGCACTTTACAGTCTTTTTAAAATGACAGGACATTGTCTTGGTACACTGAAAATAACATCACTCTTCCTGGAGTGTTAATTGTCGGCTCATAAATGCTGTGGTAACAGATCAGATTTGGCCTAGTCACTTGCTTTCCCAAAGCATGATAGGACAAAAAATAAATAAATAAATAAAAGACGTGTACTCAAGCGACAACTACAGTTGGCACTGGCTAGATCTGGATTCAATAAAAGGCTGCAGAGTCCATCCACTCAGTGAGTGAATGGGCCATTCAGTAACTCTACTGAACAGCACTAAGGCAGGGTTACCATACATCTAGGCTCATCTCAATCCTCCTTATCATAAGCACTTTTTCTAGTGAATTAGTCACTGTGTTGGCAAGTCTAAAACAATCCCCCTTAAATAGAGCTGTCACTAATTCAACACAATATCATTTACCTATAACATTAAAGTGATTTTTTTTTTTTTTTTTTTACTTAACTCAGTACAGGGAACTAGGATCATGTGCCATCTTATAATCTTCATTTTAAAACACAAGCATCAGGTGCAGCTTGTATATAAGAGAGTCTAACAAAAAACATTCTGAATATAGTTCTTAGGCTTTTTTTGGAAGGAGAGCCTCGCAGACCAATCCCTCTCGAGTCTAAAACAGAACCTTACGTTTCTCTCAGCATTGCGAAACAACTATATTATTGACATCATTAAGTCCAGCTGTTTCGTTTGCCATAAGTCGGCTAAATAAAAACAGACCTTTCCAGGGAAAAATCTAAATAAACCAGCATACTGATTTCGTTCTGAAACAGGCCAACAGCAATACACCAAACAGGACAAGATCTGAACAAAAATTTAATGGAGACCTGGTACAATTAGGGACTTTCATGATAAGTGTTGCCATCTAGTGAAACTAGGTACTGCTGTTCACTTGCAAGGGAGCAACTCAAACCAGTGTCATGGATTAGTCCTTTTTTCATGAATGTGAATTGTGTTGCACTACACTGTCCATAGCAATACTTACATTTTTGCTGGGTCTAACTGTAATACTTTATTTAATGTCCTTTTAAATGTCAAGTTATTAGAGGCAGAGCATATTGCTTAATTGCCTGCTTTGATGCATTAGTTTTTTTTTTTTTTTTTAAAAAACAGGCAGTTTTTACTCTCATTCCTGTTGCATCATGTTGATTACCCACAATCCCTATATATTAAACTCCAGCCTGCAATGCTGTACATTTGATGTAAAGCAAGCAAATGATCCATTCCGCTGTATTCCAGGGGTTCCCAAAGTGGGGGCTGCAAGACATGGGTGGTGGGGGGGGGGGTGCAGGGTGAATTCCAGAAATAAACTGAGACTGGACTTGTTGTGCCCCATGCATAGCGCCCATCCATCTCATTAGGTAAGTTTAATGTTATTTTATTACTATAAAACAAGTGTGCATTTATGGTTGTTTGGCTACTGTGTTCTTTTGTGTTACCAAAGCACTGTGCCCTGTATGAATAGGCCTATTAGTGCATGTGTGCTCGAACGCTTTTATGCTCTGACCACCTCCGGGGATAAGTGGGGGTTGCGAGTCTCCGGCGCCGTTACTTTGGGGGTCGTGGGCTGTTTGGGAGAAGTTTGGGAACCCCTGCTCTATTCCAAGGGTGCTGTACAGTTTGATTCAAAGCACTGACATGGCGAGAGCAAAATCCTCACTAAGACTCAGCACCTCCACGCCGGCCTCACCTGCAGGCGGTTAGTGTCAAAACAAGCTGCACTAACAATGGTCAAGAGTGGGTCCACAGACTGGAGCACCGAGCCAAAGAAACAAGGTGCAGCTGACTGCTGGCCCTTCTCACAGTCACTCTACACTGTGTAAACAGACCAAAGGGTTTAACTACATAAGCACCTCTTCAGAAGTGGGGGCACCACTGTTAAAGGCTAAAGCTAAATTAGCAACACAGCCAGAGTTCTGTTACGATAACATATTAGTATAAAAAAAAAAAAAAAAAACGTGACTGGCACAAGTGTTTAGCAGGTGACTGATTTAAATGAGAATGGTGTTTATGGAAGACAGAGCAGCACGGTTAAGCCTTGTGACAAGTGGCCATTGACATAAAAAGGTTGACAATTTCAAAATGACTGCTGATCCACTGCAGGGCCACGGTCAATGGCTGACAGACCCCTGCACTTAACAGTCAGTTGTAGCTGGCTGCTGTTGTGTTGTGCACCATGTCAATCCTATCCACTTCCTGTTCTAGGTGCCTGTGGCTGAAGCTTCAGGTGAGTGGGTCTCCTGTTTCCCTGCATTTCAAATCTCGTCAGGCTTACCTGCCTCCACGTTTCCCTGCTCCTTGCTGCCCACTGTTGCTGGTTGCTCTTGTGTTGTGCACCATGTCAATCCTATCCATTTCTGGGGCCCAGCTGACTGAAACTCCAGGTGAGTGAATCTCCGCTTTCCCTGCACCTCAAAACTCCTCAGGCTTACCTGCTTCTACGTTTCCCTGCTCCTTACTGCCCACTGCTGCTGGTTGACCTAGCAACGCATCCTGTGTCTGTGAAACATTCGCTTCTGGTACCCACATCTTCAGCCAGGTCTCTCTCTCTCCCTCCTCTTTCCATCACCTCCTCTCTCCTGGACTCCTCGTTGACCCATTAGCCACTCCTTCCTTCTTGCACTCAACTTTCCTCAGGGTCATAGTCCTCTTTTCTGCACCCACCTAACGCAGAATAAAACCATTACTTTCCCTTCAAGCAAAAGTCTATCACCAGTCTCCGAATACTCGATGGACTGCCACCTGTTTTTTAGCCTCACCACTCAATCTCTCCCCTGGTATTTTTACTCTGAGATATTCCCACTGATTTCACAATTTCCATTTCCCATCCCTCTCTCAAAACACTTTCCACAAGGTAGACACCACGGGTACACTCACATTCTGGGATGTGACCCTCGGCTGCGTCGGACCGCCCTTCTCCACCATTCACCCATTCAGAAAAACATTAGCACAGCACAAACACAGGAGCCCAGGGACTGTGAACGAGTGTGGCCGCGCATGACGCTAGGGGAGGCCTCCACTGCCAATTTCCCAGTGGCACTCAGCCACCGCCGCACTGCATTCTGGGAAATGACAACCTACACTGGATCTCTTTTACCTTCGTCACAGGCAGTGTAAGGGGGGTAAACAAAAACAGGCCTCAACTGAAAAGTTCCATAAATATTTTTTTTAAATTTAAAGTAGACAAAAGGCCTTAAAAAGAATATCAATCACATGAATACAATTCAATCAGGGTTTTGAGTCTTCCCAAGACTGGGGGAGGTTTGTTTGCTCTGTGGTTTGTTTGAGAATTACCAGAATCCAACTAGCACTGCTCATTTACCAGTGTTGCGTTGTGTCGGGCCAAGCAGGCTAGGAAGCCAGAATAAATCTGTTTTGCAATCCCTGGGTGTTGTTGACAATTGCATTATCTATCAAGATGCAAAGCGTTTAACTAGATCAAAAACATACAAATCATTTTTTACATTATTAATGAGCCTGTCCCCCTTGTTGAGCTATGAAAGCAATTAGTACCAAGTGCATTCAGGGACAATATTGTTCTTGATAGAATCCCACTGGCACACAATCCAGGGGTAAAATACAAAGGGATGTCCCCATTACTGACAAGATAAAGAGACATCATATCCCTGGACTTACACCAAAACTCAATTCCCTGATTGCAGGGTAGAAGCTGTACCATTAGGAACATTTTCAAGGCGGCATAAGGTGTTTACGAAGACAGAGCAGTCATGGGAAGCGTCATTCTAAGCACAATATAACACCTACGTATATATACGCGAGGGACTAACACATATACTAGATGGCCAATATTGTGAACTGGTTTGGGTTTACAAGACACATCTGTCCCGGCAGCAATTTCCACCATGATGCACTGATAACACAGAGGAAAACAAAGGATTTATGCAGGTATCTGTGCCAGTACATATTTGACAACTCACACATTCATAGGTTCAACACTGCCTTGATATAGCCTATTTGGTTTCATATCTGCACAAGAAAGGCTACATGTGTACTCCTCACCCATCTATGAAGACGCTGATTGTAGAATTAATGCTGTTCAACCATAAACTTTTTTTTTTTTTTTGGTGCAATTCCTTGTCACACCTTTTCTTTGACAGATCAAAAATTTCAGGACTCCATGTAAGAAAATGTTCCTTTTCTGAGAACACAAAAAAGTGTTGTGGGACAGAAGTGTCAAAGTTCTGTGCCCCTAAACTTCACCTGACTACTTCATGCTCCAGTAAAAGTATTGCAAAAGTGTAGGCCTAGATACTTTCAAATCTCAGGGTTAGCAATTAAGCCAGCCAATCAGCCTTCAGATCAGCATCATACCTTATGCTATCCATTCCATCTGAGCAACTATGGCCATTAGCTGAACTTACATTTAATGTAAATTCAAGGGTTGTAACTTGATGTCTATGAATAGTTACAGGACTACCACAAATGAAGCAGCTTCAGAAATACAGGAAGGTGTTTTTTGGGTCATGTGGACCACAGAGAAATTAAAAGAATTTTTTTTTTTTAAACTTCCAACAAACAAATGGTTTCAAAGTTTGTATTAAAAGTTTCCATGCAGCTTCTCCCCCTTTCCTCCCCAAAACAACCTTGATTACATCAACAAAAGGTCCCCTCCCCCACCAGCAAAACCCATTACAGTTTTATAAATCTCCTTTGCTGGGTACAAGAGCTGGCTTCAACATGGTGCGCCTGTCCATGCATTCAACCAGCAGAGGCTTCCACAAACCCGGCAAATGGCAGTACCTTTAACTACCTTTAGCCGTTTTCCTTTCTGACGAAAGGGAGGAAATAATGAAATCAAGTCCTTTTGACCAAGGAAAACACAGAACTTTTTCTAATGAACCCAACAAGGATTAAAGCCCAGAGAGATTTATTTTTAATAAAAATATTTACAGGCATCAGAACTCAACATGCTCCATTTGTCTCCCGGCCTACACCACTATGGGAAGGCACCAGAGATAGCCACACATATGGACATCAAATACCATTTCACACTTTCCCTAGAATGAAATCCATCCACATTTCAAACACCGTTTCTAGTATTGAGACAAAGTCTCAGCGCTTTCATTGGTTTTGACACATCCAGTCTTCCCTCTTTGAAACATAACTTGATCAATTCATCTTCTGCTCAACCATTAATCAAATTCTTTCAGTCAGTCAGCTCTTCTTTCTAGCACAAATTTTGACCTAGATTTTTTCTGCTTCTCCCAATTAGGAGCATTCAGTTGTTTCCAAAGGCCCACTTCATTGCTCCATCACCATTGGCTCTATGGCCCCAGCACTGCTGCATTTTGATACACAAGATTTGGGAGCAAAATAAATCAGCAGCCGATATATCTGCCGATAGAAACCTGCGTGCATTACCATGAGAACCACACCAGATATCTTATTGAAGATTCCTTAAATTTGGCTCTCAAAGAAAGTGTGACAAGCTGTTGCATAGAAGGCCAGATTTTTACATTTCAAAACTGCCTTCATAGACAGTGAAGTATTACACACAGTCCATATGGCGGTGTGGACTTGACACCAAGCAGGCAAGGTCAAATTAAAACCCAGCTGCAATGACATTATAACTCCATTAAAACAAAGGTGGGCAACCCTGGTCCTTGAGTGCCAGAGCTGTTTCGGGATTTCGTTCTGCCAAAGTTCTCGAGTAAAGTTTGAGTAATTATGAAGTGCCTAATCCTGATTGGTGAAGCTCCTCTTCCAGCTCCAGCACATGGTCAACTGCAGTCTTTAAAGCCTGATAATTAACTCTGTCTGTTAATTAACCCCTGTCTGATTACACTGTCAGGGGTTAGGCTGGAGTGAAAACCAGAAATGTCTCTGGCACTTAAGGACAAGGGTTGCCCACACTTGCATTAAAATGTATTCATTGTAATACTATTTGAGGAGAAATCTCTTTGATTTTGAGCTTTTTGTTTGGTGCAAGGAAACTGCAGTTGTCCCATTGGCCAGGACTCTTGTGTGAAGAGAAAGGTAATCCCGCCATCCCTCCCTCTATGGAAACAAAATGAGCTGAAAGCTGCTGGCTGCGGCCACCACTGGTACAGTGGCATGACATCAGAATACATACTGCTTGATCTCATAATGGGACACATTTCAGGTTGATCAGTGCTTAGACTCTTACTTGCAATTAGGCTGAACTGCCTGGTTGTGCCAATTAAAATTTTGGGGAAGTTTACATTTACAGGTTAGGACGTCAAGTAAACTATATGCATTTACAAAATAACAACCCGCATGAAGTCGACCATTACTGTGCATTATTTCACTTTCTGATGACACTTCTTATTTTGTTGTTTAATAAAAAGGATGCCAAAAGATTAACCAAAGGAGACTCAGGTGATGCAGATACTGGCCCTTAATTCTATAACCGTCCTCCTTCAGGTCAGCATAGCACAAACGGGGGTACAAACCGCTGTATTGGTTATGTAAACTATACAGTATTACAGTATGGGCAATTACAACCATGCAACAACTCTCCTATTACAGCTCTTCCTTAATTACATAATACCAGCCTGGTTAAGTCTCAGGTGATCCTAATAACTACACCACAAAACTAAAAAAAAAAAAAAAAAAAAAATGGCCATCGCCACACACAGAACATGGGAAGGGGCGAGCAGATCATCACTGTTAAAATTAAAGAGGCAAAAAATAAAAAAATTTGCACTTGACAGAACAAGGAGTGGTTCCCATGGAACAGGAGATAAATCCATAGAGCTCATGGCAAACCTACCTTACAGTTAAGGGCAATGTTTTGCATTTCTCCACCTGCATCTCAGAAGGTTCTAGTTCATCTGTTGAGTCAACGAGCTGTCAACGCTTCGCTTCAGTTTCGGAGGGAACATAACGACCTGACATGAATTAAAAACCTTAGCTAAGACAGTTCCTGAGCCTCAAAAATATTAATGACTGTCACCTTTTCCAAACTTCATGTTACACAACAGGCAGGCAAAAATATAAAATTGTGACAACAACATTCTTGTTTACCTGATTACCAGTATATCTACTGAGTGACTTACTTTGCTGCCACAAATTCCTAATTTTGTTATTTCTGTTCATCAACCATCTCACTGAGTCTTCAACAATGACAACCCAAAGACATATTTGCACACCTTAACGCCTCAAAGTAAGTAAAAGACTGGTGGACTGGTAGGCTGTAGACCTGCTTACACTGATGGAGATTTGCTGAAGTATACGGACTGGTTGCTGCTATATACACAAACACAATCAAGCACAACTGTGCTAGAAGGCTATATAGGCGAGTCACTGATGAACAGTCTAAAACAAACAGACCAACTTCCAAATTAAAAATCAACTGGCTAATTGAAGAGGCTCAATAATGCAATTAGCACTTAAGTGGTCTAATATTTCATACTTTTTTCGTAACCGTTTTTAAATTATGCTACGTAGCCTATTACATCGGCTAATGCAATCATTAGGCTACTCCTAATCGCCCGGAGCCAACACGCCCGGTCTCGTGACCATGTCAACACTCAAACTGTGCGCAGCCTTCCTACTCCAGCTACACTGCCCCACAACTCTACAGAGACGAAGGCTCCTTTACGATTATTTCACAAACCGGTGTTCAGCTTTCAAAACAGGAACGTTTAACATAGAGCCCTAACTCAACCTGGAGTCCGCGCTCATTGCGGAGAAGTTAGTTGTGCTCCGCGTGAGCAAGTCATTTGGCCAGAAACAAATACGCCACAGGCACCGCAACTGGAACAGACACACTGTAACACGTCAGACGCTAGCGGCTTTAGCCTAGCACGCCAACAGGCTGCACCATAATGTGTGTAGTACAGTTGTATGTAGTTTACGTCTAATGTAATAACTTGAAAGTGCTTGGTCCAAGCAGCTGATTTTCAAGAGCAAATACAACAGTAACCCATTTAAAAACAGCAACGCTGATGGTCCTTGTCAAGGGGAGGTAGCTATGTTTTCGGCTTTGGGCCACATGCAGTTGTAGCTTAGAATAATATAACGTTAACCTATCAGCCACAATGTGCGTCATGCATCAACTAATTAGTTTTGTTGCTGCTAAAGAAAGTGTGCATTTGCAAAAAAAAAAACTTGAGCAGATTGCACTGGCCAAAACACTCCTTTTGGTATGCACAGTAGGGGAGCGACGAGCTACTCATTAGACGTTCATAATAGATATTAGCGGATAACACTGACACAGTTAACGTAGTACTAGGAACAACTAACTTTCAAATATAAAAAGGCCAAGTAACAACAATAGGGAAAACTAGGGTCCCACTTCATCGAGCTTTGCCATCCATGCTTATGTAAGTATCAAGCCAGAACTCACAGCCAATATAATAATGCATGTAAAATGGTAAGGTTACGCAGACAAATCCCCACGTGACTGGGACTTTTCCCCTGGAATTCGTATGATACAAAGTGAGGTACAGTCTTGGATGTGTGATAAATGTAGATTTAATGGCCCACAGCCATCGCAATAAAAACAAAACGAAACTGTTCACTGACATGGGACAACCATACGGAAACGTCCACCCGCACCAACACAACCATAAACACATATTCCACTTAACTCCAAACTTACAATTCAGGGGGAAAACAACTTACCTTTTAAAACCTAGAAGTTAGGAATTATTGCCGTCATGACCTTTATTGTCACACGAGAAATGTAGTTAACACTTGTTTAATATTGTGGGGCGACTTGGGTTGTGTATCGCTGTATCACTCTCCAGTGTAAAAATATGGAAGAAACCAATGCAGGTTATGCGTCTCAAAAGCATACAGTTAGTTACTGTTATATTCCAAAAAACATGTCTTCAGCTCATGAGAAAAATCCAGACGTAAGTGGGTGTAGGGTCCAAAAGCAAACCCTCCTTCTTTTCCCTTTATTTAAACCTGGTTACTTTCCTTTTTTTGAAGTACACTGCTTAACACAAAAAGATGCCGTATTTTACATCCCATTAGTATCATCTTTTATTCTTCGCTGAAAATAAAGAAAATGAATCCTTAGTCGTCAAATGCTGAAGAAAAACTTCCAATAAATCAAATAAAAAGGATGAAAAACATTCAGGAGAAAAGCAAAATGCTTACGAAATTGATGCAATTCTTTTTTTTCCAGCTACCAGCCAACTTACATCAGCTTGAAATCCCCATACAACTTTTCCCAAAGATTTCGGGTTTATAAAGCATATAAAGTATTCTTTTCCGATCGATAATTCCTTACAAAAGAGAAACGTGTTTTCTACGAAAAACCTCAAATTTAAAGTTATTGCATACACTCCATCATGGTGGCCATGTTTGAGAGACCTAAGAACTGCCTGTCAACGACTCACAGACAAATAGTCCCAATTAAATGTTAAGTTGGGCGTGATACCTCACACCGAGATATGATAAAATGACATATCACGAAATAAAACAAAATTATTTGTACTGCTTATAAAAACGCGCAAATTTCCATGTGTTTTTTTTTAAAACAGAAAATAAATGTTATTTTCCAAAGTATTACTGACCCTGCGGAGTGATACACCAGAGCACTCTCCAGGTAAATAGACTTTTTCTACCATTAGCCAACAAAGCCGTGAATAAAACGCGGAGTGGATCCTTAGGACTGGAGTTGTTTCGTACGGGGTAATAAGTTATATTCCATACATTCATATATACTGTACGATTTTTTTTTAAATGTAAAAGTATGATTCTTATATTCTATTTAGTATCTCTATATACTTTGTTATGTGATGCCCTGATTCACATTGTGCAAATGTGCAGTGAAAAGTCACTTTTGGGGGAAAAACCAGAAACTGCAAGATACACCTTACACCTTGAATATAAGACAAGAAAAACAGATCATGGATCCACATGAATATAAGATCTACATGATTTGGGGTGTGTGTGTTTGTGAATTTAAAAAATCCTGTTTGAAGAAGAGAACCAACAACTAATCCTCACATTCATGCATTTAACATCCCAGGTGAATAACATGTGGGTACACGGGTTATGGCAGATTACCTCACAAACTCCAAACAGCCCAGAGGTCAGCAGCTGCTTGCTCACCCCCAATCTCCCATCATGGAGTCTGCTGACCAGCATCAATTCTGAGTACCAAGTACACCATCAGTAACTAGCATATGTTTCAAGTACTCATCCTATACCACTAAACACTTTGCAATTTTGCTCCCGCTCACCTGTCAACCTGCTTTCCTCTGCTGCCCTACCAGCCCTCCAGGAAGGGGAGGTCCACCTCTGCATGTCAGCTGTCCATCTCACTGTACTGATATTGCCCTTACAGGAACAGTGCCTTCTCAAGCACAGACCAAAGTCAGGAATGGGGGGTGGCCAGTGTGTATGAAGGTTTTTCTCCCCCTGTGTACTAATTATCCTCGCTATCTATCTATCTATCTATCTATCTATCTATCCATCCATCCATCCATCCATCCATCCATCCATCCATCCAATTAGCTATGTATACTCCAATTCTGATTCACTAGATTAGAAAACTGTGAATCATTCCGTGTGCGGGTGTAAAAATAATCTGCCATTTATGAGATGAAGAAATTTACCAAAACAAGAAAGATCACATTAATAATGAATAATTAATAATTGTGCCGATTAAGTTATCAGGAACAAAAGGTTTATTTATCCAAATACATTCCTGTCCTACATCAAGGGTGGGCCGTCCTGGTTCACTGGTAACCTGACAAACTTTTGTGAATACAGGGGGTCCTCGATTTATGAGCGAGTTCCGTTCTTACGACTTGTCGTAAATCGATTTTCGACATAAATCGGAATTTATACCGAAACTATACCTAAATTAACACCTTAAGTCACTCACACTGTACACACAACACATGAAGGACATATAAAATACAGTAATTAAATGAAACATTAATAAAAAAAAGAGAGGACAATTTCTTATCTTTATTTCTGTGGTTGTATTTACGAACCAAACTGCTTAGGTCGAAACTAGGTTTTTTAAAGTAATTTATGGGAGTGCGTCGTAACCACGAAACGACGTAACTCGAGACCATCATGTTGCACTATCTCAGTCATTCAGTTTATAGTTGGAATGACCACTCTTCGTTGAATCACCCGAATAACCACAGAAGGGAGAAATTCGGGGTAGTGGCATCAAGTAAGCTTCAGTCAAAGCCTTCATGAATGACTCGACTATTACACCTGAGCAAGTTCAGGAAAGAAGGTGGACTTTGGAGGATCTGGAGGGACCGAATGACAGATGTCAGAAAGATACTGCAGAGAACCAATGTCTGAATGACATCTCAGCCATGAAGTTCAAGTCCTGGTCCTCTTTAGGAAGGTAACCAATGAGGTAACCAATATGAAATTAATTTCGTCAGTATTAATTAAAAACAGCAATTCCTGATTGGCAGGTGATTTCTTATGTGTGTGTCATTATGCAGCAGTGAATACAGGCTTGTCACCTTTTCCTTTGAAAACTGGCCAGAAATATTAAATTATATTTTAAAGCAATTGTATTTTTTTATTGGCAAGGGCAGGGAAGTCAGTAACTGAAGTATTGTAATTCAATAACTCTTTATTTTTCAAGCATCACACAATATCCAGAAGTCTCCTCAGCCCTTTTTGGTTAACCCGTAACAGAACATCAGATACACAAAAGATTGAAGTTTTGGTTAATTTTGGGCGTTCGGTACTCTTTCCCTGACGGTAGGACATTCACCTTGCTGTCTACGTCAGTCTGTCTACACCCACCTGAATTCAATGGCACTGTGGAACTCCAATATAGATTGTAGCCATTTTGTGAAACAGTGATGGACAAGCTCTTGTCATACGGTCACAGCACATACCAGCAAAAAAAAAAAAAAAGTACAAAGAAAAACCACTTGTAATGCCACCAATATTACTAAAATATTCCATACATTTCTGCATTCATGTAGTCTAGCTTTACAGTTTGAAACAATATAGTACTGAATACAGATATTCTTTACATTAAATATATATATATGCATGGAGCATGTTTGTGAGAAGGGGCGATTCACACTTTTCTACACTGAGTTAAATAGCCTAATGGGGCAGTAAACACTTCCCCATTCATCCCTCTCTCTCCCATTAAATGTCTATCGAGTAATTAATGGCTTCCCTCATTAGGATTCTGTCCTCCCTGGGCTGGAGGAGTTAGATAAAGGTCAGGGATGAGATGGAGGGGGTCCAGTGGAGTCCAGGTGCAGAAGGAAATGAGTCCGGTGCTGTAAGAGAGGGCTCACTGTCAGGAGAGACAGTGCTGCTCTGATGCCTCCACGAGAGTGGAGCTCACATATCCTCCGTCCGCATCCTCCGTGCTGCGCACACAGGAACACACACACACACCTACACACTCGCATACACACACTTACACACTCACATACATACACACACACACACCTACACACTCGCATACACACACTTACACACTCACATACATACACACACACACACACACACACACACACTCGCATACACACACAAATACCTACATACTCGCATACACACACTCACACACCTACACACACTTGCATACACACACACTCACATACACACACCGACACACTCACATACACACACAAACCTACACACACACACACCTACATACTCACACACACAACCCTGAACACACACATACACTTACAGCCAATACATACACACATCACACACTTACAAGCCTAAACACATATACAGACCACCCCACGCACACACATTTACACTCACAGCCCTGAACACACACACACACACACACACACGAGTGGATTCACCCCAGCTGAGTCTCACCTTTTAACCCATCTCACATGTGACCCAAAACAGCACAAAAATGTAAGTGTGTGTATGGTAGTACATAAGTTCTTCAACAAGTGCAACAGGAACAAATCCATAAACTGCAGAGTAACACATGTAGTGTTGCAGCAGATAATCAATAATAGTGGTGGTAAGCACTGCAGTAATTAGTAAGAGCCTTTTTTTAACATATTTTAGGATAGAGGGAGAAGGGAAGGGTGGAACTTTTATTGAACAACAGCCTGAATTATACACCTCATAGTGCTGAAATCCCATGGCATCTGCCAAAGCAAAGTAAAAATCCTATCTTTCAATAACTCCCTTACCCAAAAACAGCCTTGAAACACCCAAGCCACAAGCCACGGAAAAACCACAGACCTTTTTTCTAATGAACCCAACGAGGATTAGATCCCAGGGTGTTTCATTCTTTTAAAGAAATATATTTTCACACTTCCACACTCAGGGCTTAGGCTGTTTGGGTGAAAACCGTTTCCACATTATTTTGAAGAATAAACATGAGGGGCATATTTGGGCCTGAAATATGCATTATTTGTCTCCCAGCCTAACCAGCAGCCGGCCCTACAGCAGCTTGGAGATTAGCTTTAACAGGAAAGCACCTGAGATAACAGAACACACGCAAGCACCCTTTCACACATGCAACTTCTTCCCAAAATGTGATGGTGAATTTCTATTTAGGAGTCATGTGTGAATCAGAGGTGCAGTCAATATTGCCGAAAAGTCGATGCAGAAATTTCCTCCCACAATGGAAAGATGCTCATGATTATTTTTGATGGTAGTGAGAAGGAATCCATGACAGATAGTAAATGGACGCCCAAAAAAAAAAAGGCAGGACAGTCTCACCTCTCTTGCACCATCATATGTGGTCATGCTCCACTCTGAAGTCCAGCAGGTAGGTGCTGCATGAGGGATGACTGCTGTTGCTGTAGAAGGAAATACGCCATGTTCTGTGTTCTCTGTGTGGGTGGGGCTCATGAGTCATTTACCCCATAGCCCTTACTGAATAGCCGAATTCTGGGTCACTTGTGACTACCTCATTATGACCACATGAGTGTAATTAAATAGGCAAGTGATACACCAATTGTCCTCCATTTATCATGGGGAAAAAAATCACACAAGCTCAGTGCACAAACACATTACCTGTTATCTGATGTCTGGCTGTCTGAGGTGTTCCCATTGTTTAATTTCTGACTGAATGAGTGGACTATAATACAGACTATAATATCAAATCCATTAAATACCGTGTTGCTATTAACTCAGGAGACTGAAAAAGAAAGAACAATAACACAGGTCTAGTACAAGGAGTACTTCACTGGCATTCACTTTTGAGGTGGAGACGTCATCCCTGTAGCATCATTTTCACATTGTTCTGATATCCCTCAGTCTGTGACAGTAGACTATCAAAATTAAAACAACATTTGTGAGGATAAGTCTCACAAAAAATATATTGTTTAAACTGATACAAAATATGAATAGTTCTCAACTAACTTTAAAGACACAGAAAATAAGTTTAATGAAACTTGGGGGGAAAAAGCAGCAGCACACTTCTGGCTTAAAGGGATACCCCCCGGTGACAGGAATAAGCCTCAGGAATTAAAGTAATATGAACACAGAGGGGGGCCATCCCAGACACACAGTTCTGCTAAAACACATTAAAAGAGGGAGAAGCTGGGTGGATATTACAGCAAGATATTGCAGCAATGAGACAGGCCTACAAACACCGTTTTGAATTCAAACGATATTCATGAAATGTCTTCAGCCCTGTCGTTAATTTCACTTCACTATTTTTAACAGTTGTCCTCACTGTTATATATCCTCAGAGTATCTACAGTAAACGTTGTTTCAAGAAGTCACTTACCCTAAGTTACCCTTACTATTTTGGAGTTTATTTGGAAGTCCAGAGTCTGCTAAACGGGGTTAGAAAATGGAAGCCATTTTAGCTACATGTGCAGTTCCTATAGCATTAAAATCTGGCAGTTTCAAATTTTCACAGACAAGGAGAACCTTTTTAGTATGTATCTGCACCGTCTCATAGTGTAGTAAGCCACAAACATATTCACATGCAAAATACAATACTCCCTGTTGGCAGAGGGGGACAACTCTGGCTTCAGAAAGTAAAAGTCCTACCATGTGTTTGTTCTTCCCATTCACTAAAACCAGGTGAGTTCACTAATTATCTCATCTACCTGGCTGAAGAGCTGTGCTGATTAGAATCAGCTGGTTTAGTGCATGGGTGGAACAAATACATGGCACGACTTTCTATTTTCTGAAGCCGGAGTTGTCCACCGCTGATTAAACATGTAACAGTTAAAACATTTCGATGTTGCTTTCAGCTCCTCTTGAATCCAGTCCTGGTGGCCTACATCCCACCACATTTTCACTCCAGCCCAGAACCAGCACAGCTGATTTAGCTCATCAGCTTCTCAGTCTTTTCATTAGTTTGATCAGGTGTGGTAGAGAAGGGCCAGGTTTAAAAATATATAGGCCAGGATTCAACAAGCAATTATCATTAACAATTACTTACAATTGAAGAAGAGTGTTGTGCTTTTCTTCTGCAAGAGCAGTCTTGCAAGTTAATTGGCATGCTTGTTGAACTTGCCAAACTGTGTAGTTGGGGAGAAATATGATCCCTGTGCATTTAATTGAGAGCCCAAACTGAGGACAAATATTGATCGAACAGCAAGCATGGTACCAGAGTGTAGGTCCTTGTAGAGCACAAAGTGAAAGTGAAAATGCATTCTATTAAATATGTTTTTTTGTCCTTCCCACATAAGCGCAAAGAGCTCAGAGCTTTTTTAAAATTATTTTAAACCTTGCCATCATTCAATTTGTTGACATTCAGGGGCCAAATCGACAAACTGACGGCAAAACTCCATGACTTGAGTCAGATCTAATTGAGTTGAAAGAAGGAGAGTAAAGAGGGTTTTCAAAGAGAGCACATGGGGGCAGAGTCTATAATACCTCACAACCGCTGTGCTGTCAGGTAGGACTCACTACACCATAAAGACCTAATGGATAAATATTTATTGGCTAAAAACTCTGGGGGGCAGAAAAACAAAAGCCTTCACAGGTGGGGAGAAGCAGTAGGAATCCTAGAGAGCTGGAAGGATGTGGTACAGGACCCAGAACAGTTTAAGTGGCATACTGTCATTTAGAAGGGTTATGAAGCAACAGAACAAACATTAGATTTTGTTGGTTGTCATTCACTCTGAATTTAACAGTTTTCTGGTCATCTATTATGCTAAAATGGGCACAACATTGACTAATTCAATTCTTATAGAAGATGAATATTTGAGGAAATAACAGCCAAGTATATGTGGCTTTTAACTGATTAACCTTTTTTGAAAGTATACAATCATATTTATACTCCGGCAACTAAGTGTACTTCGTAGACTGATCCCTGTGAAAAAAGCCTGTAAATACTGTCATTCTAATATACTAATGACATTTCAAGATTAATTTAGAATTTACTTCTTACAACTTCAATTTTTTTTATTCTTCATTAAATTGTACTCTGCATTTATTTCAAACAGTCTTTTAGGTAAGCTTATTGTCTTTGAATTTACTGAAGCGATTCAAGCAATCAATTTATGAGCCTTTTGTTATTCTTTTGCTTTGATAGACTAACAAAAAACTCATAAATTGGTTGCACTGCTTGTGTAGCCAATCAGAACATAGTCATTTGAGGGAAAATTCCAGACAAATACAGCAGCTTTAATCAAACCCGGCTGTTGCTACTCTGTTGATCATTTGTAAGGATGTGGGGTCCCTCCTTTGTTGGAGTAAAAATATCCCATTTACCCTGATATCTGTCACAACAGAAACTTGTGTTATCCATATGCGGTTAAAAATGATTAATTATGATTATTTAATCTCTCCATTGACAATGGTTGCGTTTGTAAGTAGTGGGGTGTCTTGCGTATCTTTTTCCCGACGTGCCATCCGATAACGAAAGATCACATCATGCTAAAGATCACATTTGGATATTTAGCAGTGGGTCATTGCAAAGGCTGTTAGGTGGGATATAAGTACGTGGAGGGTCGATACTTTCATTTGATATGGCCGTTAATCTCACATAACCGTGTTGTTTTTTCATTGATACATATACTGTTTCAGTTTGACTAATCATTCCGGACAGCACGGATACTGTTCATATGCACAGATCAATACTTAACCTTGTCTTCCCTTTGCACACTCACCTATTGTACTGTAACCCTGCCATTTAAAAAGCTGCAGTGAGTTTTAATTTACAAACAACACCGAAACTGAATTCCGAAGACTGCCAGTCTGTGCGCGGCTGTGTTCTTCTTTACAGCAGACTTACGGAATGAAAGCAAAGTTGCCAAAGCAACAGCATAAGGCTAAAACGCTGAAAATAACCAGTTAGCCTATGTTATTTACTCGGCGGTTGGTCTCCATTAAAGTGCCGTACGCTGCCTCCTAACAGCAGCAACAGGGCGATTAATGTCACTAGGCCTGTTAGAGGGATTCCTTTAAGTGTCAGAAGTCAAAAGATAATTAGACGGGGTGACAGACTCGCCCCCCCACTTACCGGAGAGCATCATTTAACTCCAGGCCGCGTGCACGAAACCATAACTTACAATTGATGCAATTTGCTCTGAAATGATCGACAGGCTCTCTTCAAAAGATTACATCTCAAAGGGATGAAATTGGTTGTTGGCTGTTCAAAAGCCATCCAGTTATCGTTATTTTTTTAACACGACCGAAAAATAACTCGATAAAAATAATTTGATGCGTTCACACTACGGATTCAACCATGCGGACATGATTTCTCCCGTAGGCCGCCAACCCCGTGCCAAAAATTTAAGCGAACTGGGTCCAAACCTATGAAAAGTTATATACCTGGCTGATTAATCTTTGGTTTTATTTGTATATTACCACTGATATCTGCTGGTATCCATTTAGTGTTTAAGAGTGGTCATCCTCAGTACCGTTCCCATTGGTTGTTTCTACCTGTTTCACCTGGTGAAGTTACCCATGCTCCTCATTGTACCAGTCAGTGGGGAAAAAAAGAGGATTAATCCAAACAGTTAGTGTCTTAGTAAGTTTGTCTGAGAGTTTTTAAAACCAGCTTTTCAGTAACATGCTATTTATAGTGCAGAAATATAGTTCTGTGTATGGAAAACCAAAACAGACTGCAGAGAATGAAGTACACTAGGTCTACAGGATTCTGACCTGAGATGTAGGACAGACGTGATCTCTGAGCATCCAGTTAAAAGGTCTGCACCTTAATGTCTTCCACTAACAGCAATGGTGAGTCAGAATGCGCCTTCAATAATTCATAAGGTGCATATTTGATCATATTTGTATGGAAAACACTTGGTTTCTAAGCTCAAAAATAGCATGTCTTATATAATTTTGATGTTCCCTCTGAATGTATTCTCCAGTAATCCCTGTCAACATGCAAACGATCACAATATTGGAAAATGTAGACCATTTACTTTTCAAACAAAGCTTTACACACAAAATTGCAAGCGACTATCAACAAGCATATTTTATTAATTATAAATTTACAGGGTTCTTTTAAAAATGTTCTTTACAGTTTGTGAATCATACTGACTGCCATTGGTTTTGCTTCTACTGTGACAAGAGTTAAAAACTACCTACATAAACAGAAATGGAAAAGTTTTATATAATCTTTGAATGACAGTGACCTTAACTGAAACAAGTCCTTAAAAGTAATATTGGAAAAATATAACTTGAAAGTGACTGCAGGAGAAATGGTTACTGCAGGCCTTTTTTTTCCTTTAAAGCTTATTTTTCTGATCCTCTTCACTTCATTACCCATCTCACAGATAGTGTTCAAACGCACTGGTTATTATGGGATGCCTTCTCCTTTATATATTTTTTAACACTGAAAAACTCTTTGAAAGTCAACGCAGGTCAACTGTTTGGAAAAGAAAAATAATTGTGCGCATAGTGTTTAGATGAATTGCCACAGCTTTGAGGTTTTTTTTTTTTTTTTAAAAACTGATGTTGAAAAGATGAGATAAAAACAGGACAGAATTTAAATTAATGATAAAAGCAAAACTGAGAAGAGGTGAAACATCAAGCAGAACTATGGTAATTCAATGAACAATTAACACTTTTTAATCCAATTCTCAGTTTTAAATGTGTAGAATGTAGAAGATGCAACAAGTTTTATGTTTCCACTTTTTCCCCCTTTAGTATTCCTAACAACCTTTCCTGTCAGTTCAGGTGAATATGAGACATGTGGCATCTTTTCACACCATAGTCCACACATCTAACTTGCACAGACAAGGGAACAACAGTTCACAAGCAGCTTCATTTGCAGGCTACAGTCAATTAGTCATCATACCGTGGGGCTTCCACCTAAAACATTAGCATGTTCTGGACCCTGTGCTACGCTGCTAGGCCCCGCCCACACACTGGACTAGCCCCTCAGCAGGGTGAACCACCCAACAGCAGCAAAGAACCTTCAAGGTCTATGGAATAACAGGCTATGTATTCCAAAATTAAAACGAGGCACGGTTTGACGCTTTCAGTTCACCATTTCAGTACATTAGGCAAGTGCCACAAAGACAGTATAACGGTCCGTAAACTTTCCCTGGGTTTATGTTTTCCTGGAGAATTATCATGGGTGTCTGTTTATTCGGGTCATTCGCATATGAGCCCAAAACGTTGATTTGACGCTGACGTTACAGAAACTGGACCCCACCATCTGTCACTTGGAATGAGCACTGCCTAGTGTTCTTTGTCCTTGTGCAGGAAGACAGAACAGAAAACACCTGCTTCCCGTCCTTTGTCGGGTCACCTTTAGTGAAGTACAGCCTGTGGGTGACCACGCCCTGCCATGCCCTGCACAGGTAAGCTTTGCTGAGGTCGGTGTTGGCGGACGACCAGCGTCTGGATGAGGAAGAGGAGGAAGACTCGGCCGCTTCAGATGCGTAGTTCCTCATGATGGCTTGGGTGGTGGCGAACACCACGATGCCGTGCTCTTTAAGGAGCCTCTCCAGGACCCTGGTGCACTTCCGGAGGTTGGACTCCTGCAGGGCCAAACTGTCCCCGCCGTTGCCCCTGTCCACCCAGTAGAAGGCAGAGACACTGTCCAGGATGAGGGCGGACAGGGTGGGCCGGCTGCAGAACATGCCCTCCAGGTAGTGCAGGGTGAGCAGCAGCTGAACGGGGCAGGAGCAGTGGACCACGTAGAGCCGGGCCAGGCTGGCCCTCACCGCCTCCTCCGCCTCCGCGGGCAGCCGCCTCTCCAGCACGGCCACCAGCCGCAGCGCGTCCAGGTGGTAGTCCGTGTCCACAAACACCACCTCCACCTCCAGACCCCCGCTCGATTCAGGGAGTATGCACCGGGCTACCAGGTGGTACAGAGCCTCCGTCTTACCTGTTCCCTCCCCGCCATGGAACTCCACCACATCTCCTGTTTAATTCAGAAAAGACAGGTTGCAACAGGTAAATCCTGATACAAATTATAACCTACAGACATAGGGGGGGGGGCATGACTTGCTACCACTCAATTAGAGAAATTAATTTAATTACCACAGGCCTGTTTCATGGGGGGGGCAGCCGAAACAAATATTGGGGGGGGGGACGTGTCCCCCCTGGCCCCACCATTTCCTACACCCCAGCCTACAGCATACAGGTTGTTCATTCATACTGAGACCAATTAATACACTTTAAACATGGCCCAAAATATGCCTTCATATGATATAATATATCCCTACAGCAAGTAGATCCTTTTTAAGACAATTTGTGAGTTTAAGTATATAAAGTCCACTGATGGTTGCTTAAAAACCTGACATCTGTGGTAACTGACATAGTGGTTACATAAGGGCCTCAAAACTTTGGTTGGGATGGAGGAAAAACTATTCAGAGACACCAACCAGGTGATGGCTGATTAATACTTAAGCAGTTAGTCAGAAGTGGTTCCATTTCAGTTCCAGAAATGGATAACGTCCTTTGTCAATATTGGGACTTGCCTTTGACTGGACCACCATCTTCTGGGAAAATGCGAGGCTCGATGTTCTCCAGTGATCGCCTTCCCTCCAGTCTTGCAAGCAACTGTAACCGAAGATGCAGCTTGAATCTTAAAAGCTTGTAGCTTATTTGATGACGTACATTAGTAGTGGGTGAAATTTTGAACTAACACATCAGCGTTTAGTTTTCATATTGCCTTCCTGGTTGAATGGCTATAGCTACCGTAACAAGCATAGTGATACTGAGGTTCTGATCATGGTACCTTAACATACAAACTGAATATCTACTTGTCATTTCAGCTGTCAATATTCATGGCAACATGTTTCTGATCTACTATACATATTATCGTCAAGCTGCAACCATTTGCGATTGTTTGTACGATTACAGATCTTCGGAATGACGTGTAACGCCACACTGCGATTCTGGCTGTTAGGATGTCTGTCGACAGCAGAGCGCCAACAAAAATATGAAGACAAATCCAATCAATGGTCAAAACAAGTGACAAGATCACCAATTGGATTAAATATCTAATTAAAAAAGTAAAATGCAGATCAACTGCAAGCAGCATAATCTAAATCGAGGAGATCAAATTACATTAATTACTTGCGTGACTGCATGCCTTCAGGATATCTAGTGTTTGCTGGTCATCTTATCTGTTCACTAGCTAATTATTATAACATTGCTAATGTATTAAATCTGACAGATTTCCTGGCAGTTAATATAAAACCTAAAACTTAGTTTTCACAATTTTGACTCCCAAGTCACGCAAGCTATTTGCTACTTACTAGTGAGTTAAATATCTATTCAGCTACTCAAGCCTCACGGTATCATTCAAGAAAGTTTTACTTGGTGGAAGTTAGCTTGACCAGCCTGCATGGTAGCGTTAGCTGAGGTCAAGCCCTGTGCACCGACAAAAAGTTCAGGCATAACTGTCAAACCAGCTAAGGTACTAAGTGATTGGCTTTGTGTCGGGGGGCTACACCTACCTGTGCACCGGACTCTGCCGTCCTGGAGCGTCGGTGGCTCATCTTGTTTAATTAAGGTGTCTTAGCTTTGGCATAGTGCTAATGGAATTTTGTTATTTTCACTCCACTATTCCGCACACCGATTTCTCCTGCATAGTTACTTCCTGTATGATCTACGTACGTCGTCTTTTACCGTAATATAGTGTGTACATGCACATAATTAACGGATTAATGACTCCAGATTTTCAACAGCTATTTATTTTCTTTAATGTTTAAAACAATAAGTTATAATTTCACGTTATGCATACATGCATCAGGTAATCTCTCAACCTTTGGAAATCAATGTAAATAGGTTGCTATCTTCCAACTTAGTCAGACCACAAAAAGCATACACAGAACAATAAACAGAAAAGTGTAAAAACCACAAAAGCACAAGAAGTACACCTTGCAAACACAATTCCTTAATCCATGATCTCCAATGAAAGTAAAAGTTAAGTGGCAAATACAGAGAAAGTGCTTGTTTGGAAGTTGGTGGCCAATAATGAAGACGTCACCCCGCATGACATGCACACCACAATATCATGTCTGCCATGCGGATAATTGCATTTGTGTGTGTGATCTTGATATTTTGCTTCGTGGTACAATTAATGTCAATATTGATGCATTTTATACAAGTACTTCGGTTTCTATCCAAAAAAAATCCAACAATGAAAGATTACCATCTGGTGGCCAACGATGGTATGGTTTTGCAATGAGAATTTTTTTCTCTCTCTAGTACAATCTGCCATATTTTGCCATATTGAGAAACATCTTTTTGGCGGAAATTAAACAGCCTTACTACAGCAGAATATCATTCTTATCATCCCATGTAGTGATTTGGCTTTGCTACCTGTGGGTCTGGATTGAATGCCCTTACAGATGGACCCACGAATGTCCCATTTTTGCCAGGAAATTGTGAAGGAGAATGTCAGCCCAGTGAGCTGAACCTTTAAAAAAGTAGGCCATTCAGACAGGCAGCTCTCCAATGTATTCAAGCAAGCTGACAGTAGACCCAACATTTTCACCGCATTTAACTGTTGTGGCAGGACTTGAAGTGAGCTACTCTGTGGAGTATGCCCTGAATTGCCACAGTGCTGTAGTTGTAGCAGTTTGGTAAGAATGATCAAAATGGATACAAGAGACTGACAAACATCTAAAGGAAATGTCTGATTGAACTCTGATTGGTGTGTTTCAGTTATGGAACTGAAATTTACATTGCCCATTTTTTTGCATCCATCATGTTGAATCTTGTTCAATGAATAATTTAAACATTTCTTATTGTTAAATTATTTCCCCATTTGATTTATTATTACCTGAGAATCAGATGAATGCCTAATGTGCATTTCAGTTTAGAATCTGTGAGAAAACATGCAATTCCAATGGGAATCACAAACGTCCAAGTGGCACAGAGGACAAATAACAGGCAAAGTGAAGTTTATTTGATATGCAATCAATTGCATAGTTCAAGCAGTGTTTCATTAGCATTTCTCAGCAACTCAGAGTCAGTTTAGGAAATATATCATTAGCTAGACAATTTAAAGCTCATTGAAAGAAATTCAACAGATAACAGACTATCTAGTAATAGCCTAACATTCCACAATACACATTACAAGATGCTCGGCACCTTCTCCATACAATGACAACTTAGTTGCGTTTTTCAAGTGTCTCTGAAAACAGATTTATCCTATTGTAGTTTTGCGGCAGTCATATTTTATTATTTATACTTACACACTAAAGCCTCACACCCATCTGTAAATACTGATGTTCACATGTTTATGTTTACTTCCTGTTTCGTGAACAACAGTAATAACACGCAATTGGTTTACATTTCAATGACGTAGTGAGCAAGACTTCTGATTGGATATGGATTGAATTCTCCATTTAATAGCGAATCGAATGCAGTAGAGGAGTTAGTAAGCTCAGGAAACCAACGAATATAAACTGCCATTGACGCGCTTAATTGAACGATTGTGTCATTTTTCGGTGGAAAGCATGAGTCGTTGGTTTGATTGGTTCTTTTGGATGACTGACATCTTATTTGTGCTCCACCCATTATCAGCACATAAAACCTCATTCTGTCAGATCCGTATTTTGGCTAGGCTCAGACCTAACTGTCTCTCCGGGATGGTAAAAGTTTACAACACAGGTAACTGGCTATAATGGCGTTATTGTTATGGGACATATCATTAGCTATGCCCTAATAACTTGCCGTTAAAGGTAACATTTAAAGCTGTTAAATGCATCGTGTCACCTTGCCCCTTCTTGGCGGAGCGTGGTATCGACTTTCTCAGTTCAGTGTCCAAGATACACACTTCTGTATCCCCTGAGGATGTAGGCTAAAGTAATGCCCTAGATAGATGTGCTAGTAAAAAAAACAAAAAAATTGATGTCGCAAAAAATTCTCCAACTAAACCAAGACAAGATAGCCTGATGGTTACAGTATTTTAGTAAAATATAAAACTATATCGCTAGAGCCACCGGTTTGGTAGACGTCCAGATCTTATAAGTAGTACCGTAGGTCTGACTTGAACTTTTAGTCTTACATTAAGAATGTGACAAAATATGTTTTAAAAATATTTTTTCTATAATAAAATAATAATAATAAAATGATAAAAAACATTTCAAGTTGCATACCATTTTTTCACACGAGCAAGCTTTTAGTTGTAGTTTGGCTGAAGTGCTTGTTTTCTGGTCTTTCTAAAAATGTATGTATTCCTTGGCCTTGCCATCATTCTTTCAGGGAAGCTTTCAATCATGAGCAGAAGGCTTGTGTTTGCTGTGGAACTTCACAGATCTTTATTATATGCGGATCGGCTGATATATGACATAATTCAAGACGCTTTCTTGACACTCTCAGCGAAATGAGCAAGGAATTTTCACAGTTTTTCCGGGGATGTTTAGGGCAATTTTAGCGCACAGTCAGTGATGTGTTGATCACAGTCATTACGATAGTGCAGTGAGAGTAGTGGCTAATGCGTCATCCGGATGATGGCGAAAGACCAGTGGATGTGCGTTTGGCGCAGCAGGGCGCTTTCAGACGAACTGTAGGGCAGGCGGTGTCGTTCCTATGGAGACAGCATTCCGCGTTTGATTCAAGAACATCCGGGAATGAGTCCAGCATGTGGTTTCTATTTTTTTCCTCCAGCTATTGCCTTTGACTCGGGAAGTATTCTCACTGTCATACACGAAATAACGGTGCATGCGTTATCAGGCTCAGCAGCGTAATGCACACCGTATGCAGTTAGTTTTAACTTTAAAGTTCATCTATACATGCAAACTCTTTCATATCAGTTGTAGCTAGCTCGATATCTCTGACAGTTTATGCTATTTTAGAGGTCTTGTCGTCATCCCGAGCATGGCAGTACACTTACCTCCTTGCGTGATTGACTGTGGGACTGGGTGAGTTTGTTTATCCTGAATAGCTAGCTTGCTAGCCAGATGAACAGCCAGCTGTGCGACCTTTCAGTTATTTCAGTTATTTGTTTTCGATGAACATTTGTTCTTCGTTTCTGCTGCAGCCCTTTTCATTTGCAATACATTTCAGACTAAATGGAATGTGTTAGCGAGCAACCATAGCTTGTACCTGACCCCAGGGTTTTCAACATAACGTTGCTGTATATCTACACCTCTACAGTAGTTATCAGAGATACAGTTAACGTTAACAATTTTAAAATCCTGTTGTTTGCTTGCCAGTTTGCCACAGCCATATCAGAAGCTAGTTGTTATTATTTTTAACAGTTTCTGGTAGCTAATGATAATGAATATACCTCTGGTACTGCTATATTTTCACACATTGGGATTTTTGTAATGTTGATAACTGCACATTAGTTGCCTATACTGCCTTTTTGTTTGACACATCATGATCAGGGAAACATTAGCCTGAATGATGCTGAGTAGGTGGAACAGTTAAAGGCAGTTTTATTATAATTCTCTCTCAGAATAGATTAAGCGTGTCATATAAAACTCAATTCATAATGTGTTAACAGTGTGTAATGTTGCTCAAATAATACAACGACCAAGCAGTCGTTTTTCGGAAAACAACACTTAACTAAGCTAGTCTAGTTAAGTGTTGTTAAAAGAAACCAGGTCGGACAATTACTCTGCGAACAGAAAAGGATTCTGTGGTATGTTGTGAGGTTGATGTTACAAGCTCTTTTGCTGCGTTATGCTTCGCAATTTGGTGTCCTTGTTAATATGGTTCATTATAAACAGTATAGTTGCATGTATTTACTGCCCAATATTGTTTCTGTTCCCCCTCTGACACGATGTAATATGTAGGTTAATGAAGGCAGGGGCCGACAGACACACGCCCACTTTCCCCTCAAAACTCGCCAGCTTTAACGCCACACAGACTAATGAATTTTTCGGCCTGAAGGTAAAACCGATACATGGCCCGGCGAGATGCGATTAAATGGAGAATGTACGATATCATTTAGTCATTAGGTTAGACCCAATTTTTAACTTTAAGCCTGTGGCGGTTCCTTACATTTTAGAGATTTACTGAACTGACGAAAGTGAGGAAAGTGAAGTTTTCCCAAAATATTTAACCCACCTTTGAAATAAAAATGTAATTCATGTCTGAGTTCATTTGTATTGACAGAGATTCCTCTCATTGTGTATAATAACCCTACATTTCTGTGTGTCAAATAAACCAATTTCCTCAAATACAGATACACCAAGATCGGATATGCTGGAAACACCGAACCACAATTTATCATGCCATCATGTGAGTATCAGTCTAAAATATATTACCTGTAAAGTATAGCTGTTGTTAAAAATTAAAAATACCAAAAACAAAACAATAAATTGCAACTTACAGAACGAATATGTCTTATTTGCGAAGGATGTCGGAGGATATGGAGATAAATGAGATTTTAATTATTTTCAACGATACCAAACTTTGACTGGATACCACTTATGCCATTTATGTGCTCTTTGAGGTCAGAGAACACTTTTATAAACTGAAGTAGTAATTTGCAAAAGTTGTACTGCATCAAATAATAGTTTATATTATTTGAATTGAAAACATTTGATGTTCCTCAATATTTATTTGAATAAATATGAAATTGATAGGCAGGAGTGCTGTTTCAAAGTGACAGGGCAGAATAGCAGAAATAATTGGTTTCATTGGAATACAGACAGGATTGTTAATATTTTATTAGAAGACAACATAAAATGTTGATGGATTTTATAATAGAAGCTGTAATGAGATATATTTAATACACTTCTTTGGATGACGGCACGTGTATATTTTAATGCTCGGAGGGGTTTTTTCTTGCAGGTATCGCTGTAAGAGAATCGGCTGGAGTAGGAGACCAGGCACAGAGACGGCTCGTCAGAGGGGTGGATGATTTAGACTTCTTCATCGGCGACGATGCAATCGATAAGCCCAATTACTCAACCAAGGTGCTACATCTGGTGACATTCAGTAGCATAGGTTGTTTGTTATATTTTTAATGTATGCTTGATTAAGTTGTTTATAATCAGTTTCCAGACAAAGGTAGAAGCCACCTAAAAATGCCGTACTTACAGTTCTATTCTTGTAAATGTAACACCAGAATGAATGCCATCTGACATGATTCCATGTCACCTGAAGCAGGGTATTCGATATTACTAAGTAGTAACACATGCATATTTTCAAAATGCAAGATACAAGACACAGGTTACAGGACAAAAGAATAATAAAAACAGCTTTGTCCATAACATTTTGTGCCACTGTTAATAATTTCACTTTGGCACGCTATTTTTCTAGCCCACATGGATCCTGAATTAAGTAACATCTGCAAGGCAGTCATTGGTATTACATTTCAGAGAACATTTCCAAATGGCTGATTCTGTAACTCCATCTGTAATTACTGTGAATGATTATGCGGAACGCTTAAATACAGAGCGTCTGTCCAATCGTATGTCTTTACTGTTCTGCAGTGGCCAATCCGGCATGGCATAATTGAGGACTGGGACTTGATGGAAAAGTTCATGGAGCAGGTCATATTCAAGTACCTACGTGCTGAGCCAGAGGACCATAACTTTCTCATGGTACGACAGAGAGATGAGTTTAGTGTAATTGACTAATCAAACGTTGCGTGTTTCAGTAAGCTATTTATCTCGTAGTGTTAACTCGGACTGTGAATCAGCATGGAGGTACAGTACCAATCTGTGCCATCTTCTTCACCTTCGTCTGAGTTTGTTTTACTGTTATACCTCAAAAACAGTGCATTGCATTATGTCATGTTTGCTAAGCAATATAATAAATAATTATAGAGGTTATACACCTGTCAATCACCGTACAATTACAGGTTTCATCCAGAGTTGTGGGAACTTAATCATTGTGTGTGAGATGAAACTGATTTCTATACAAAAGGCAGGGCTGAGAGTGTATTTGAGTGACTTTTGTCTTCAGACAGAGCCTCCATTGAACACCCCTGAGAACCGGGAGTACCTGGCAGAGATCATGTTTGAAACCTTTAATGTTCCTGGACTATATATCGCTGTGCAGGTACTGACATCACTCCTGTTAATTACCTGCACCTTTAATTGATTGTTAATCAGTAGTCGATGTCTTCGTTTGGAGTTCTACTTAAATAAGAAACATTTTACTCATTACCCAAGTGCAGAACTGCTGTGATTCATTGGAGAGATTCTGGTTATGGGCCCTGATAAAGGTTGCTGTGTATCACATGTGGCACATACCCAAAGACTGTCAGACACTTTCCCAGGCCTCGAAACCAAAGAGTACCTCACTGAACAC
Source organism: Albula glossodonta (assembly GCA_019788955.1). Lineage (NCBI taxonomy): Eukaryota > Metazoa > Chordata > Actinopteri > Albuliformes > Albulidae > Albula > Albula glossodonta. The sequence continues at coordinate 56,620 of JAFBMS010000153.1, read as the reverse complement.
TGATTTCCACTCCAAACTTCCTGCTAATTACGATTGTTGGAAACATGTGTTTAAGTGCCCTTGTTTTGTGCTGAAAAAGATTTTTAACACAATGCAGGCCTGTCTAATCATGATCATTTGCTCTGCCTTTGATCTCTTCATTTTCCACAAACATATTTGTTTCAATGAGTTTCAGCATGTTGGTCTTTCAGCTGTAGGTCTACCAATTAATAAATTTAAAAATGTGACCTCCTCAAAAAGAGCCTTTAGCCACAGCACGTTACAGAAAAAGCACTAGCAGTCTGTCAACTGATCTGACTGATTAAAAGCCATTAAGTATTGAGTAATTATTCTATGTAACATAAGTATCTCTTCCTCAAACAATGTGGCATCAAGCTGATAAGTCATCTCTCATTAGAAATTAAAGGCATTTAATTAGGCAGCCATTAGCCTAGCCGCTAAGGTGCTTCACTGGGACCTTAAACATTGGTAGTTCAAGCCCCAGTGTGGCCACAGTAAGATTAGTGCAGCTGGTGGGCCCCTGAGCCAGGCCCTTAACCCCACATGGCCCCTGGGGGATTGGCCTCTAGTCAGTCTAATTAACTATAGGTCACTGTGGATAAAAGTGTCAGTTAAATAACTATTATGTAATGTAATTAAAAATCAGTCTTACTCATGTAGTAAGTGCAGGTGGAAATGAAAGCTGGCATATATGGGGTACTGCAGGACCAGGGTGGTGAACCCCCGTTTAGAGAAAGCCTGCGCACTTGTGCAGTCTGTTAGAGGATATCTCACCAGGCTGCTGGGATCCCAAAACCCCAGATTAATATGCTAACAGCTTTGAGGGTGTTTGCAGGCGGTGTTGGCCTTGGCTGCCTCCTGGACCTCCAGGCAAGTTGGAGAGAGAACCCTGACGGGCATCGTGATCGACAGCGGGGATGGGGTCACCCACGCCATACCCGTGGTAAGAGCTTGTCATGTACATGAATGCACCTTTACAGAATACTGACACGGTAAAAATGTAAAGTTTCAGGATAACGGTTAATGATTTTCTTCCAGAATTTCTGTCCTCTTGTTTTGGCAGTTTGGGCTCGTAATCCTCTCTGATTGAGAGCAGAACTGGGAGTTGAACAGGTGTGAGATTCGTATGGTCTTTGCCTGAGTTTCCACATCTTGCTTTCCTGATTTAACAAAGCGTCTGTTTAATTATTTGGACTGTCTGTGCATTTGATTCCTGCCACCTTCACAGGAAAATGGGTGTTGGATTCATTAAAGATGGAAATCTGCCGGGGAAACTCAACTCAGACTTGGAAGTTTGGAAGGGCACAATGTGTAGACAATGTGAAGCCAACCTTAAAGGCCGAAAGGGGCTTTCTTTTCTGTTGACTGTCGATTGTGTATCCAGCAGAGTTCAGAGGACTGGGTGCCATCTTTTCCCAAACAAAAAAAAAAGGAAAAAACCAAAACGCAAGCTGCAGGTCATCAGGTTATTGGAGCAGCAGTGTAGGAGGAAAGGACAATGGTAAAAAACAGCCCCATTCTGTGTTAGAAACACCCTCCCATGCCTGTAATATGGGTAGTAGCCAGGACCTCAGAAATGTCTCACCCCTGTGCTTGTGTTGTTCCCCTCAGCCTATCAGGGTAGAGCGCTGGTCCTTTTCCTCCGTCATCTGTGCCTGTCCAGGATGTATGTAGTAGCCGTTGTGAACTGTGAAAAATTCCCCGAAATGTTAAAAAAATGTTAAACTAAAAAAGGAGTCCCCTAGTGTATGTCTAAAAAACCTGTAGGTATATTTTCTCGTGCATTAATTGATTTGAAAAATGGATAGTAAACAGATAAAATAAACACAATTGATATATTTATGTGTTGATTTGTTTACTGTTTCTGTACAAAAAATTTGGTGCAAGATTGTAGTGATCGCTGTGCTAGGCTGTTACTGGCACTGTGCTGAGTTGAACTATGCTGTGCTGGCACGGTGCCAAGCTGAAGGATGAACTATGCTGTGCTGGGACTGTGCGGAGCTGTGTTATGTGTTGCCGTGGTGTTCCCTACTGTCCCGTGTTTGTGACAGTGGTAGTCTCTCTCTCTCTCTCTCTCTCCCTCTCTCTCAGGCCGAGGGCTACGTGATTGGGAGCTGTATAAAGCACATCCCCATCGCAGGCAGAGACATAACCTACTTTATACAGCAGCTGCTGAGGGACAGAGAGATCGGCATCCCCCCAGAGCAGTCTCTGGAGACCGCCAAGACGGTGAAGGTAGGCCCCACTCACACACACACACACACACACACACAAACATCCCCCCTGGGGCAGTCTCTGGAGACCGCCAAGGCGGTGAACGTTGGCCCCACTCACACACACACAAACACACACATGCGTGCGTGCATACACACACACACACACACACACACACTCTAGCATCTGCCCAGAGCAGTCACAGTCTCTGGAGACTGCCAAGGCAGTCAATTTGGGTCAATCATGCGCACACACACACACATTCATACTCCCAGACTTGTGAATGTTGCATTTGCAAATCTACTGATATTTAAACACAAAGGCTGTGTTATAACACCTGCAACAAACTCTCTGGGTAGTACTGTACTAGTACTAATTATAAAATACATACACTTACTACCAATTATGTAAATCATTGTATAGACCCCTTTGTCAGTAGAACATCAGTAATTGTCAGCATATTTGTGTGTGTGTGTGTTCTTTTTCACAGGAGAGGTATTGTTATATCTGCCCTGATATTGTGAAGGAGTTTACTAAGTATGATTCGGATCCAGGGAAATGGATAAAAAAATACCGGGGAGTCAATGCTATCAGCAAAAATGAATTCCATATAGACGTCGGATATGAAAGGTTTCTGGGACCAGAGATATTCTTTCATCCAGAGGTAAACCTGTTTTTGTATTAAGTTTGTTTTTGTTTTCTTCCCCTATTTTTTTTTTGCTCTAAATGCCTCTAGTGGTGATGAGTGGAACAGCAGAAAAATATTTTGAAATGAATTTTTCAAAACATTCTGGAACATACAGCATGAGAGCAGGTTTTAAAGAATATGAAATTCATATTTACAGTGCCAGCAAAAACAACAGTGAAAACCAGTGATTGTCTTGACCGGTTTCTGTTTCGCAGTTTGCCAATCCGGACTTCATGCAACCTATTTCAGACGTAGTGGACGAGGTCATACAGAACTGTCCGATCGATGTCAGAAGGCCACTGTACAAGGTACAGACCAGAATCACCATTTTCAGAATCACCCAAACACCATTTCGCTTTCTCTCTTTGTGTAGATTGTTCTAGTGGTGCAGTTGTATTGGGGAAAAACTCATGAAGCTTGAGGTAGACATGGCTAAATCACAAAGGGGATGTAGTAATGCGAGTCCAAGTGACTTTCCTGTTCTGTGATGTGAAAGACAGAGATGATGGGAGGAAGGGAGGTAGGGCGGGCGGGTGTATAGGGAGGGGTGGCGGTGTGCATTTCAGCTGGGGTTAAAATGCCACTGTCCTAATTAGTCATGTAAAGAGAATATGATGAGAGGTCTGGATCTCGACAACAGTGCATTTACGTGTGGAAGACAGTACCCATTTAAACAGACTGACAAGCTGGTTAAGTATTCATTTGTAACAAAGTTTTAACTGCAAACATAAAGCATTGGTCTCACATACAGGTAGTTTTACAATTTAATGTCCCTTGATAGGTGGCTGTTTGGCCACCACAGGTTTTGATTAAAATGATGCGTCTGTCGCTGACACATCCAAATGTGCCCCAATTACCACCCCTGTCACTGAGGTCTCCTTCTGCAGATCTGTGCTGTGTGCTCGCCATAATTACAGGCACCCAGGAGTTTCGATGGTTTAATTCAGCCCTCAGTTAGTCTAGTTGCTTCCATTTTTTTGGTCATATACCTGGACCAATCAGTGCAAACTCTCACATGCTTATTTTTATTTTCAATAAATATAACGTATCACATACCTATATTTTACTCAACTTCGCTGCACCTGGACTAAACACTGTTGAAATTGTAGGGCTCTGTTGTTAGCCTTAATCAAGATTATCACCAGTAAACTAGCATGAAAAGTGAGTTGATTACAAAATTGATTGATCAATAAACATAGAAACAAATAAATATTTGATGCATTGTGCCTGTGTAACCTCCTTTACATTCAGATGTTTTATTTGGTTTTATTTAATGCAAATTCCGTTTTTTTAAATCGAAAGTGCACAATGCATCTTACCATGAAATCGAATAATAATTAGTAGTTTTTACTCTGCAGTGGTGGAAGAAAATTGCTAATCCCTCTCTGTATGAGGTTGTTATGTTAGCCTAATTAGAGCTTGTGTCTGCGGTCGGCAGTTTTACATTCAGTGCAATTTGGACATGTTGGGCACTAGGGGGCAGCGTTTACCTTAACGTAAGCCACAGTGTTTGCCTGACATTCCTGGTGAGTTTGAATGCAGGGGAAGATCTTATCATTTCAGATGAAGATTTCACAGATTACTGAGAACTGCAGATGATAGACGCTTGAGAATTTACTCCTTTTGCCCTCTCAATCAGCTGACAAGGAGTTAGAGTTTTTCCTCATGACAGAGTTTGTTTTTAATTTGCGGGTCTTCAGCACCTCGAGAAACTGTCACGTAACGGGAAGCTACCACATCAGATAACCGTGTATGATTTACCCATCTTAAACTCATCTCAAGCCTTGCATTTACCCAGTATTTATGAAATTTTCATTTATTTCCTTTTAGTTGATTCTGTATTTTGTTCTTTGATTTTTTTTTGTATTCCAGACATTGCTGGTCTCTCACAGCCATGCATTTCTGCCTGTTGTTAAAAACTACACATGACATTTCAGTGCAGAGTACTGTGACAGACCCCATGCTTTTAGCTCTAAATAAATGCATTTGATTGATCTGTTTTCAACTGATTGCTCCCCGGTCTGCAACCCCATTAAAACTCTTTGGACAGGGAACACACCAGCGTAATACCTGAAGCTGTCAGGAGCAAAGAGCATCCATCCTGAGGTTTTTGACAACCTTTTCTAAATCTTGATTAACCTGTCCAGGAATCAAATAATCTTATGGTAAACAAAAACAACAACATAGGGAAAACAATTAAGTGGGTCAATTTAGTAAAACTGTTAAGTGGTTACTTTATTGGCCCAGTTAATTGGGAAGGTTTTCAAAGACCTGGAATATTCTCATGAAGGCCGTGGAGACATTAAAACGAGTTTGGCTAGAAGCAGTTCTAGCTCCCAGTGCTGCTGACGCTCAGTGTTCCTGCTGGCAGCTCGGATCTGACTGGCGTAAACAGCCCATTTTCTCAAGAGTGGAGAGGATTTTCCGAATGGCCGTCATCCCGCAGTGAAATAGTTTGACTGGGTGGCCGGTCTGTCCTTCAATCTCCACATTCCACTCCATAAATGACAGCAGAGTGAAAGACTGGCGTAGCATCATAAAATAACAAAAACCAAAGAGGGAGTGGAGTATCTTGGGAGGCTGGCCTGGCGGAAGTGTTGTTTATTAGTGTAGTGACGTGCATGGTCTTCTGGGATTGATGGCAGCAGTGTGTGACTGTGCATAACATTACTGGGGAGGGTGGGTTTCAGTAGGCAGGTTAGTCCCCTGTCTGACTGTGCAGGCGTGACTTCTCTCACTGCCCCTGGGTGGCTCACGTTCGATTGGGAAGCAGAATTGAGCCCTGTGACTGGGTGTTTGAGTCCCGGCCGTGTTATTACCTCTCCATATCTAATAAGTGAAGAAAATGTAAAATGCACTTTGAAGTGGCATTCTTAGGGTGCCTTCTGTCAGCTGAACATTGTGAAAGGTTGAAAGCATTCTGGAAGACCTGACTTCGATCACTTAATTGTGGAGCACAAGTGAATGTTCTTCATTTCCTAACACACCACTTTTGATTCCGCACACCATCCAGCAAGCCCTGTGATTTAATCAACTGCACTTAGTCTGTCTAAGGGCCTGTGCTGTTCAATCAGAGCTGACTTTTAGTCTCTTTAGGATCATATGCTGCTCTGTTCTAGAATGAACTGAACACATTCCAAAAAACATGTTTGTTTGTCTCCAGTTACATTAAAAATACTTGTAATGGTGTATTGTAAAGTCTGTTTTGACTGAATCTGCCCTTAAAGAGACAGAGTTGAAGTTTAACAGAGTTAGACAGAGTTTAAGTTGTCCTTAAAGAGATTGGGTCCTGGCTCAGTATGATTGTTGTGCTTGCAGTAGTGGATGTAGTGGGCTGGTCACTCTGGTTTCATTTGGATGCCCGGTTTGGGGATGCCGTTGCAGAACATCGTCCTGTCCGGGGGGTCCACCATGTTCCGGGACTTTGGGAGGAGACTGCAGCGGGACCTGAAGCGTGTGGTGGACGCGCGGCTGAGGCTGAGCGAGGAGCTGAGCGGCGGGAGGATAAAGGTACGCCCCTCCCTCTCTGTGCCCTCACTGCATTACCCAGAATCCCACACTCCTCTTCTGTGTCCTCACTACATTACCCAGAATCCCATGGTGCATCTCTCAGAGGAAACCCAGCAAAGTCAGAGACCACACAGAATCTGGTGATAGCACACCATCTTCAGACTGGAATTCCCATAGAAATATTTTGGTAAATGGCTTTTTTAAATGGTCATTGAAAGCGACTGAGAGCTCAGAACAATAAAGGGAAGATTTCGTAACCAATTAGAACTGGTTCTTTGAGAATTCAGTGCAGTTAAAAGAAAAAAAAGCCATTTTTCATGCAGTTAGGAGACACACTGCTGATGTGTGAGAGAGGCAAAAGTGCAGAAGCTTTTCCCCAACGCAGCTCTGTGGTTTTATAGCTTAAGCCTGAGGTTTAAACTCAAGCTACATATATTTCAGTCCACCTGGTTGCTGGTGTTTGGTACTATGTAATCAGCGGATAGTATGTGGCAGGGAAGAGATGGACCAGATTCAGTCAAACAGCCTTCGTCTCTGAAAAAGTGTTTGCAGTTCAGTCAAAGAAGACTTAACACTACATGATGTTGTAGTTGATCAGAGGCAAGCAAACATGTGCTTTAGGATGTGTTTTTTTATTCTAAAATAGATAACATACATAACATATATATTTAAAAAACTGTAATTCTTTAGAATGGCTTTTTCAATCTACTCTGGACTAGTGTATGTCATAAGAAACTAAAGTCAGTTTTGATTGAATTTTCTCATAAAGGATCTGTCTGTGTGTGTGTGTATCTGTGTGTGTGTCTGTGCGTGTGTGTATCTGTGTGTCTGTGCGTGTGTGTGTGTGTGTGTGTGTGTGCGCGTGTGTGTATCTGTGTGCGTGTGTGCATGTGTCTGTGTGTGTGTGTGTATGTGTGTCTGTGTCTGTTTGTGTGTTTATCTGTGTGTGTGCATGTGTGTGTGCGTGTGTGTGTATGTGTGTCTGTGTCTGTTTGTGTGTATCTGTGTGTGTGTGTGTGTTTGTGTATCTGTGTGTGTTCGTGTGTGTGTGTATGTGTGTCTGTGTCTGTTTGTGTGTATCTGTGTGTGTGTGTGTGTATCTGTGTTTGTGTTTGCATAGCCCAAGCCCATGGAGGTGCAGGTGATCACACACCACATGCAGCGGTACGCAGTCTGGTTCGGCGGCTCCATGCTCGCGTCCACCGTAAGTCTAGCTCCACGAGGAGCGCATTTCATCTCAAACAGCATTTCTGTTGCCTCAGCAGTCCTTTTTGCAGCCTTCACTGCGTTGCAGTAAACATTTCACATTTTTATTTCCACATTCAGATCCGGCCTTTTTATGGGGTGCTTAGATGTAAATAAGATTGAGTGTAAAGAGATGCATTTATCCCCATTTTACCTTTTGAAGAACTGCACCTTGTGCTACATATTTATTAGTGTTTTAGACTGGGCGTAAAAAGAAATTGTGCAGAAAAGTAATATACTTGTGAAGTGATGTTACAAACTATGATTGTGCTGAAAGTGGGCAGAATGATATTTAATCTGTAAGATCTGAGTTATGACACTAATTCACGTGTTCACCGGCAGAGCTCAGACGTGTGAACAGGGGCCCTGAGCGGAGTAGAGGGCCCAGGCTGTTTTATTTAGTGTTTCTTATTCTGTGTGTGTTCCAGCCCGAGTTCCTCCAGGTCTGCCACTCCAAGAAGGATTACGAGGAGTACGGACCCAGCATCTGCCGCCATAACCCCGTCTTCGGCATCATGTCGTAAGGAAAAAAGAAAACGCAGCTGCTCCCCGCAGTCGCACGCGCCCAACTTTAAAACTCAGAACGCAGCTACGGAGGGGGAGATGAAAGTCCTCACATCCCCAAAAAAAACAAAAACAAAACTAAACTGAATGGAGACGTTGTGGGCAAAGCCATAGACATGGAGCGACTGTTCTCTAGCGTAGACCTGCGGGGGAGCGGCCTTACATCCAGCTGCTGAGCTGCTTTGCCTTTAACTTCAGGTACTGAATTTAAACTGCGGTTTACCTTCTGTTAGGTGTTGTTCCCTCAGCTGATTGGCTGTTTCTGAAAAACCGAAGGGGGTTAAAAAGGCTCTTGGTTATTGGCTGAATTCCTTACTCTAAATTAAGGGCAAAGCGCGTGCGGGGCTGGACTGAAGGCCTGTATTTTTGTGCAGTGAGTGTTTCACTCCCCTGCTTTTAGAGCTTGCAGTTGTTTTATTGGATAATTAAAGAATCTAATTAACAAAAGATATGAGCAAGAGGCACCCATAGGTTGTCTTATAGCTGCTTTTTTTCCACACACAATCTATAGAACATTGAAGTCAAGTTGTATATATGGTATATATAAATACATACATATATATTATAACAAAGTATTTCAGAATTAGTTTATATTTATATGAAAGTTAATAGTTTATCACAGTCTGGAGCTAGTTGCTGGATCCTGTGCAGTCTTTTATTGACTTGAAATACAGTGCGTAGTTTTCACTGGAAGAAAAAGAATTTAAGATGTGTATAGTTTAATTAGTCATATTTAATAAATTATTTTTGTCATCCATGGTTTGAAGAGAATGGATTGATCTTAACTAATTTAAACAATATAATAATAAGTCTATTCTTATTTATTGCCTGAAGCATATATTTATATTTTATTTATTGAACTACTGAATACTATGGTAGGACCCAGGGGGTAATTTATTTGAATTTTCAGGAATTGTGTTTGGCTGAAAAATAAACTGCTGTGTTAAGTTTATGTTGAATAAAGGCACTTTTCACCTTTATTGCTTGACTCCATAATATCACACTGTTTAAGGGCTTTAGAAATCAACTAATCAGAACACTTAGTTCACTTAGAAGGGTAACTGAGGATGGTTCAGTAAATACATTGTGACAGTGTTCAAGAAACATATTGTTTGGATTTCATCCCATTTTAATGTTTTGCAATTAATATTTTGTGCCAGTGAGAAGATTTTGGGAATTTTTTTTTAGTGAAATAGGTAAAAATCAATGTTTTCCTTTTTTAAAAAAAATAAAAATTTTTGGGGAGCATCAGTAAAACCTGAAAACTTTTGAGTATCAGCCGGCTCATCTGGAATGTTCTCCCATCGCTCCCAGATTTTGAGTAATTTGTGCTTTTGGAAGGATGGGGGTCCTTACTTCAGTCCCACATCTGGGGACTGTCATCTCTCTGATCTTGGAGGCAGTGGGCAGGAGGGAAACTACATATCCCAAGAGTCCTCAGTTGTGAAGGAAAAAAAAAAAATCCTCATTTTAGAATTTGAAGTGTGTAGGAGCTTTGCGTGGGCTTGTTGTGCTCCAATGCAATTTACCGGAAGATGGATTAACGGCCCGCAACAAATAAAAAAGCATTTCGGTGTCATTCAGAATGGCCCTTTACCTCGCCCCCCAAAATGTATGCGGATTGGCTCCTATTTAATGTGATTCTCCTACACAGAGGAGTGGGCAGGAGGCATCCATCTAACATATGCATACACTGGAAGAAAGACCTGCTGTACCTGCAGTTTGGGATGAAAATGGTTTCCTTTAAAAAACATTTCAAGCTGAAATGTCAAAAAGAAAGAATGTATGTGTTCCAATCGGAAGAAACTGAGAACTAATAAATAACATTCTACAAAAGTGCAATGTCCACGTTTGCAATGTTTGAAACAACAAATTTAAAATGTGCATTTCATTGTTAACTCTTGTTTTTCTTTCATTAAAAATAATTTCTGCTTCTTTGGAAACCCAGAGCTTGCTTATTTTGATGCAGCCCTACAATGCATGAGTTATTGGAGGTGAAGGTTTTTACATATTTCCATTGGGGCCTGTCATCAAGTCTGAACAAACAATAAATCTATCACAAAGGAGCACAGAAGGGTTGGTTCATCCACTTACTATCAACCTTTTCAAATCTTTGACAATGGGAAATATAATTATCACTGACCTTCTCTTGGTCAGTCCAGGATTGTTCCTTTGTCTTGTCCAACTCCTTGATTATCCATCCAAATCTAATCAAAAAATATTTAAAAGGTGAAGCATTTAAAAATAATAGTTAAAGGAAACAGGGTTAAGCAAATGACAGAGGTATTATACAACTCCAGTGCTGACCATAGTTCAGCACTATACCTGCATATATTTGAATGGCAGCTCCTAACCCAGGTCTTTGCCAGCATTTACAATCCGAGATACACCCTTATGGTCCTGAATGTGGAATCTTAGCACACAGCTGCCCTCGTACACTGTCCAATCAGAACCAGACCTCTGGAAACACGTGACAGGGGACAGTGGTGTAATATAATGGTTAGGCAGCTGGGCCTAACACCAAGGTTGCAAGCTCATTTACCAGGTATGAGCCTACTGTTTTACCCTTGGGAACAGCACTTAAACCAGATTGCTTCGGTTAATATCTAGCTGTATCAATGGACAGTGTGTATAAAAAAAAAAAAGAAAACGGTGAAAGTCGCTCAAGGTAAGAGCGTGTGCTAAATGTAAAATGCAACCATTCTGGCCAAGGATATCTCCACGAAACTCCATTGCCCCGGCAGCTGCCCCTCTTCATTAAAGCTGTTTCTCACTGAGTAACTGCTCCTGTGGTTTTGTCTTTTAATCTCCTGCTAATATCTGCGGTCGGTTGCATCCTTCAGCGTTCAGGGTTTAACAAGAGAATGTGGGACGCCGGTTTCCCGAAGCGATCCGTCATATCAAAAGTTACGAGCGCTCCCCTGGTGATCCACCACCCCCACACCCCCTCCACCGGTAGCTGTGTGACGGCAAACGCCGTGGCACATCTCAAAATGCCAGAAGGGGGAATTGCACTCACCCAGAGAATCAATAACGTGGAGTGATGAAATCCTCGCCGTGCTGAAATATCCCCTCAGAGTGCAAGAACGAACGAGAGAGAGAGAGAGAAAGAGAAAGAAGTCAAAGCTGGTCAGGCTATGTGCACAGCAGCGCAGCGCCACAGTCTTAGCAGTGAGTTGATCATCTTTTCATCTCTCTTATTCATTTTTATGATTCACTTTTAAAAAGCCCCAAAGCCCAGTCACAGGCTGGAAAATTTGTTTCTGGCAAATGGATAGGCACAGGAACATGTTGCCGTTGTTATGGTCTGTGGGTGACCTTTGACCCACAGCCAGGGGGTTTTTGAGTAATGAGAAGGGCCTGGAAAAAATCTTGGGTTATTATCTTGTGTTTAACAGGTTTATAGAGCCTGTATTTCCAGCCACAAGTCAGTCTTTGAGCGAATGTCAGGCCTTTTCTCTGTTAATTATTTAATTTGTAATTCATTAGGGTGCATGATGGGTCGCATTTTACTCGAGTCCTCCTTCATATGACTGCCATTCCCATGTCATAAACATGTCACGACATGTCATAGGCTGTCATGACTTCTCATGACAGATAAAGAACAATTCTATGACAGCAGTGGTAGAAGTCATGGCAGCTGGCAGCTGTATTAAGGTTTGATGACATGACACCTAATGTCACAGACTACATCTTGCTAATTGTGCTCTAGTCAGCATATATGTGATGTCAAAAAGTAATTATTTACAGGAGTTATCACAGAGTGGGTTTGGAATTGGCTGAATGGGAGGATATTTAGAGTAACTGTAGGAGGAATCGTATCTGAGCGAGGCGCTGTGTGAGTCCAGCAGGTATCAGGGTGAAGGCCTTTGCTTCTCTAATGCACATAAATGACCTCGATATGGAGGTCAGCAGAAAAATAGTCACCTTTGCAGGTAACACTAAACTCTGTGGTTTCACAGTCAGTTTAGACTAAACAACTGGAGATGTAAGAGAATGTAAATTGCATACTGAAGAGAGCGGAAACCTGGTAGATCACATTGAGCACAGATACGTGTAAAGATCCACCTGTGAGACAAAATTATCTAAGAAAGGGTTATTGAAAGGGAGGAACGCAGTCAGAATATTTTCACTGCAAGTGACACTTGGAAGTAATAGTTGATTAAAATGAATCCGGATCTTGCTATTGTGCCGTAGCAGTAAAAAAAAGGGCTAAGGAGACACTCAGGAAAAAGTCTGTGATATAAAGCAGAGTGTATTAATGGCATACGCTGCCTTAGTCAGACTACGTTAAGAGTACTGTGTGGGGCTCAGGTCACCAGAGTACCAAACAAGATTGAAGCACTTGAAAAAGTACAAATCAGGGCAGCTAAATTGCTTTGTTGTATAAACGTATAAATTATACTGCGCATTCAGCCTGTTCAGGTTTACCCAAAGGAGGCTAAGGGGGAATTTAATTGGTGTTTTAAATTCATAAAAGGGTTTACCAAGGTGAACTACAGAGGAGTTTTGGGCTGAGTTCTGTTAGCAGAACAAGACAAAACGGGACATAGTTTTGAAGAGACTCCATAATCGGGGAGAAGGTAGAATTCTACAATGGTCTTGGTCTTGAATGAACATGTGTGAAGAGCGGAAATGCTGGCTGCAGAGGGGTGAAACAATTCCAATATCCAGCAGAATGTATCTGAATATGAATATTGGGGGTTTTTCCTTACTTTCACCGTACATACCACATCTTATATATATTTAAGCTAAAGCTTAAATGGTCCAGTGCCTGAATTGTAAATGTTTGAGTGTGGTTTTAATTTCATTTGTGTTTCAAATGAAAATCTGTGTAATGTAAGATCAGGGCCAGACAGCAGGGCCTCTCCACTCAGCTGATATGAGAGCGTAGAGAAAGTGCTCGGTCCCGGAAACCGTACTCATTTACGTGACACTGGCACTTTGTCACTCCCTCATCGATTTAAAGACGGCTAAAAAGGAAGCAGTCACAGACAAACAATATGTGATCAATGGGAGACCTACTATTCCGACCGGGCTCCTGTTAAGGTGATACGCAATGTGATACTGTCAATGCAATAAAGAAGTTACTGCAGTTCAGCTGAACGCTATTAAAGTTCAACTGCTTCCCATCAGAGTGAATAGCATCCAGCACACAGTCAATGACGTAAAGGGCTATTTATTCATTTTTCTGTAAAATAAAAAAAAAAAATCTAAAATATGTGTGTGTGTGTGTGTGTGTGTGTGTGTGTGTGTGTATCAGTGGAAATGGCCTGGGTCAATGGCTCTGGGTTTTACTGCAGTCTGTCAGTTGAGGGGGCTTTGTGGAGTTACTCAGACACAGCGCTGACTGACAGACAGGAAATAGACCTCTTCAAGCTTAGGCCTGCTTCGCTTAAGAGTAGACAATTTCGCCTTCAGTGGGCAATTTCCCTAAATTCAAAGCAGTATAATAAACAGCAGTGAATTACACTGACAGGGGACAGGACTGAATTTGATAAATCAAAAGGGAAAAAAAGCAATCCTTCTAATGTATTACTTTGCTTGCTCCCTTTCAAAACAGAATTTTAAAAATATTTTTCTAAATTATACTGTCCTTCTAAGTAGCTTTCCCATTTCTATTTATCTAACAATATTTTGGGTTGACTGGCTCGCTTGCATTAAGTAATATATTCTAATATGTGACTGACAAATGAAAAAACAAAATATACAGACTATTTTTCATTTAAATGTATATTTTATCTCTAAAAAAATACAGAACTGTATTCCATTTTGCTACAACAATGGAGTTTGTTCAAACAAAGTTTGGGAGAATAATTTTCATACAACCAATTCCCAGTCTCCTTTCAAATATAAAAACGGCACATACCTCATTTCCCATCATGCTCTGTATCTCTGGCATCCCACCCCCTCCCAATCTCCACCTTCCTCCTGCTATTCCTATCTCCACAGGGGGGTTCTCTCCTCCTTCGAGAACAGCTCCACTCCTTGCCCCCCTTCGCACTCCAAGCCCAAAACCAGTAAATAATGTCCTTGTCTCTACACCATTCTCAATAATAAATCCTTCCAAACTTACAGTTGTCTGAAAATGTTCCCACAGAAAAGCCAATAGATTAAGAAATGATCTAAGAGGTTTCATACCTCATCCACAAACTCCAGTTTTAGGTCACAGTCATGCTGTTTCCTTGTCCTCCTCACTTTGAGCTTTGTGATACAGACTCACTGTAGCTGTTGGATCCTGTAAAGTTTTTGTTTGATGTTTACAAAGCCACCGGTGTTTATGACAAAAACATTTGTGTGATGACTTGTTTTTGCAAATAACTTTAATATTTGGCAGGGCTCTCAAAAGAAGGAGCCTCTAAGGACTTGCACACTACCCAAATGATGTGGACGTACATGTTTCTCTGAGGAACACCAGCAGCCATGTTCCGCCATCTTGATTTAATCCCCTCCCACGGACTTTAGCTCCCCCTGGGGACTCATTAAAAGAGGACTTCACCCCCAAGGTGGGAATGCGTATCTCGTTAGCACATAATCGAACCTCGCAAACACGAATTCATGTAACTCCGTGCAGAAAAGATGATCAATGCAAGAAGAATTTATAAAATCATTTGCATAGTTGTGGACCAGACAATTATAAAATGTTTTCCCTTGAAATTCATTATGCAGTCTTAGAAGCTTCAGGCATAGTATACAAAAAAAGTAAAAACATTTTATTGCCAACCAAAAATGAGGCCATATATTGTATTGCTCAGTTTTTTTTAATTTCATCTTTTAATTTGCTAAATGAATTAAAAATCAGGTTCCCAGCTGAGTGTCATGTATTTCACTGGCACTTCAGCCCTGGTCTATGCACTGTATCTGGGCCATTAGTTGCTCAAGATAAGAGTGAATGCAAAATGCCTTCAGTGTAATATAATGAAATATCTTGGCCATCTTTTTCATTCTGCATTTGTTAATTATTTGAATGGGATAGGATTATTGGATGGTCTTGTTTATGACAATACACAGAGGTCAAAATGCTGGTTGTAGCTTATGGAGAGTAAATTGCATCTTTTCAGTTACAGTTCTTCTGATCTGAAAGTAAAGAGCTTCATCTGAGAATGTTATGCTTTACGCGGGTATCTGTGTCACGATCTGCCTGTATTATTGAGTGTGTACATGCTCCTACAGGTGTGTGTGTATGTGTATGTGTGTGTGTGGGTCTGTGAGAAAGAGGCGCAACAGCAGATATACTAAGCCAAAGACAGGTCTCCCCCCCCAAGCGAAGGTTCTGACTGCTCTCTTGCTAAAAGAAAGGTCAAGCTCTCAACCAATTTACACACATGCAACAACCAACTGTATCAAAGCCAAGATGGTCATTCTCTATAAGTGAGGGCTGGAAGGAGGTTTGGGAAAAGTCCAACAAGTGATTTTTTTTGTGATTGAAGAGAGAATAAATAATGTATGAGTTGTGCTGTTTTTGGCCATTTTTGCAATAACCTGTTGATATAACTGGAATGGATGAGATAGACCTTGTGTTACAGTGAGGCAAATAACCTTCACACACCAGTCCATGAGTACATCATGATAATTTTATGATGGTAATGAAATTATGAGGTTGTGTGGAACGAGGTATGGTTTGAAATTCTAAAACTGCTATTATAATGAGTCAGATATTGTTTAAGGGAAAAGTGCATTTTAGTGGAAATAAAATTATATAACATAAATGATACTGGTAAACATTACACATACTTATGTTATATAAGTTTAAATGTCTTAAATGTTACATATAACATTTTGAATTTTCTCACATGACTAAAGCAACGCAGAGGTGTCCCCTGGAAGAAAATAAACATTAAAGAAATGTGTGAATGAAAGTTAACACGTGAATGGCTGTGTGTATGTGTGTGTGGACTGATTTTACCTTCTGCATTTCACATGGTTGGCAGGTGTCACTTTTATAGGCTGTGTGTAGGTGGTGCCATTTTTATTCTGCTCTTAGTTATCATTTTCTCGTCATATAGAAGCATAGTTACGTTTTTTTTTTTTTTTTTAAATGTACTTGTCAGGAATGTCATGAATTTGAGTTGGTTATATGTCATAGATTTTTATAAGGTTATCCTTTCAAAACAACCCAAACAGCTACATTAGTCCTGCCTTGGCTTGGAAAAATAGTTTAAATTCTTAAAGCAAAAGCTAGACTCAAATATCAAATGTATTTATTTTATATATGTTCTGCACAACTCTGACCTTTATGTTTCAGACCTCTAAATGAAATATTGCTCGGTATTTGGCTGGCTGGTGTCACAGGCAAGGGACCAATGATTTGCACTCGCCACCAGAAATAAAAATGAATCTCAGTTGAGGATACTAAAGAAGGAAATCAATTTTACAAAAAGTTTCACATTTGATGAGATCACAGCGAATGGCCGATCCCAGTGGACCTAGGCAACCTCAAAAAGCTTATGGTTCTTAAATGCCAGCAACACTAAATGAAGCAAAAGTGGAGATCCTTTCAGCTGTTTACCCAAAAAACTGCACAAACCTGTGGAAAGTAGGGACTGTAGTGACAATTAACATTTTTTTCTTTCCATACTAAAAATTTTTTAAGTGATAAATTCTCTTTTTTGCTTTAACAAAACAGGGAGCAACTGAGCAGGTGTGAAGTCAATGACATCATCACCATATTTTGTAAAATTAGGAGCTGTTCAAATTTAAGGACATCCAGGACATATCGAGTAAGTGCAAACTTACAGGGCTGTGAAGTGTCAAAAGCAGGCCGACCATCAGAGACAAAATTTGAGCCTTAGAATATAAAGAATGGCATTCAACAATCAAACAAACAAACAAAAATATACGCGGGGAAGAAAGAGCCAGCTGTGCAGAGATGACTTGAAGCACCTCCCCTGACACACAGAATCAGGCAGACCTCACAAAAGAAACATTTTTTTCAGGCTCAAGGCAGCCGCAGCAAGGGGCTGGTTGTTTTTGCGAACAAAAGGATGTTTGTAAATACAATTGTGGGGAAAGAATCTGTTCAGGAGGAACAGACAATATTGCAGAAGAGGACCAAACCCTAGATGATTAGAGACGTACTGCATTTAGATGTGAGGCACAGCCAAACACACACATACACACACACACACACACACACACACACACATACACTCAGCGCCACAAACAGGACAGACAGGCGCAGCGGTTTGCACCACAGGGAGATGCCAGCCCTTTCAACATTTAGCAGATGCCTGGAGAATAGATGCACAGCATTGTGACTTTATTTTGTCATTTCAACGAGCATTTACCCCTCAGGCAGACCTACACAACAACAACAACCACAACAACAACAACAACAACAACAACAACAACAACAACAACAACAACTTATCAAGATCTGGTATCAATGAATATATACTTTAAATATTTCAGAACATCTATGTCCCAAAACAAGCAGCAAATTTTGTCATGGAATGGTTTATCGAGATGGTACATCTTTCTTGTAAGATAATGAAACTTGAAGCCAAGCGCAGGTTAAACCAGCGATGTAGCTGTACCTGAGGAGGTGAGTATAAATGTATAAGAGGCTAACAGGTGGGCATACTGTAACTCCAAAGCCCATATGTATTAATGGTAATAAGGCGAATAGGTGGGTATACTGTACCTCCAAAGCCCATATGTATTAATGGTAATAAGGCGAATAGGTGGGTATACTGTAACTCCAAAGCCCATATGTATTAATGGTAATAAGGCGAATAGGTGGGTATACTGTACCTCCAAAGCCCATATGTATTAATGGTAATAAGGCTAATAGGTGGGCATACTGTAACTCCAAAGCCCATATGTATTAATGGTAATAAGGCTAATAGGTGGGTATACTGTACCTCCAAAGCCCATATGTATTAATGGTAATAGGGCTAATAGGTGGGTATACTGTACCTCCAAAGCCCATATGTATTAATGGTAATAAGGCTAATAGGTGGGTATACTGTACCTCCAAAGCCCATATGTATTAATGGTAATAAGGCGAATAGGTGGGTATACTGTAACTCCAAAGCCCATATGTATTAATGGTAATAAGGCGAATAGGTGGGTATACTGTACCTCCAAAGCCCATATGTATTAATGGTAATAAGGCGAATAGGTGGGTATACTGTAACTCCAAAGCCCATATGTATTAATGGTAATAAGGCGAATAGGTGGGTATACTGTACCTCCAAAGCCCATATGTATTAATGGTAATAAGGCTAATAGGTGGGCATACTGTAACTCCAAAGCCCATATGTATTAATGGTAATAAGGCTAATAGGTGGGTATACTGTACCTCCAAAGCCCATATGTATTAATGGTAATAGGGCTAATAGGTGGGTATACTGTACCTCCAAAGCCCATATGTATTAATGGTAATAAGGCTAATAGGTGGGTATACTGTACCTCCAAAGCCCATATGTATTAATGGTAATAAGGCGAATAGGTGGGTATACTGTAACTCCAAAGCCCATATGTATTAATGGTAATAAGGCTAATAGGTGGGTATACTGTCTGAGGAGGTGGGAATACTGTAACTCCAAAGGCCATATGTATTAAGGGTAATAAGGCTGATAGGTGGGTATACTGTACCTCCAAAGCCCATATGTATTAATGGTAATAAGGCTAATAGGTGGGTATACTGTAACTCCAAAGCCCATATGTATTAATGGTAATAAGGCTAATCGGTGGGTATACTGTAACTCCAAAGCCCATATGTATTAATGGTAATAAGGCTAATAGGTGGGTGTACTGTCTGAGGAGGTGGGCATACTGTAACTCCAAAGCCCATATGTATTAATGGTAATAAGGCTAAGAGGTGGGTATACTGTCTGAGGAGGTGGGCATACTGTACCTCCAAAGCCCATATGTATTAATGGTAATAAGGCTAATAGGTGGGTATACTGTAACTCCAAAGCCCATATGTATTAATGGTAATAAGGCTAATAGGTGGGTATACTGTAACTCCAAAGCTCATATGTATTAATGGTAATAAGGCTGATAGGTGGGTATACTGTCTGAGGAGGTGGGCATACTGTACCTCCAAAGCCCATATGTATTAATGGTAATAAGGCTAATAGGTGGGTATACTGTACCTCCAAAGCCCATATGTATTAATGGTAATAAGGCTAATAGGTGGGTATACTGTAACTCCAAAGCTCATATGTATTAATGGTAATAAGGCTAATAGGTGGGTATACTGTCTGAGGAGGTGGGCATACTGTAACTCCAAAGGCCATATGTATTAATGGTAATAAGGCTAATAGGTGGGTAAACTGTCTGAGGAGGTGGGCATACTGTAACTCCAAAGCCCATATGTATTAATGGTAATAAGGCTAATAGGTGGGTATACTGGAACTCCAAAGCCCATATGTATTAATGATAATAAGGCTAATAGGTGGGTATACTGTAACTCCAAAGCCCATATGTATTAATGGTAATAAGGCTAATAGGTGGGTATACTGTAACTCCAAAGCCCCTATGTATTAATGGTAATAAGGCTAATAGGTGGGTATACTGTAACTCCAAAGCCCATATGTATTAATGGTAATCAGGCTAATAGGTGGGTCTACTGTCTGCGGAGGTGGGCATACTGTAACTCCAAAGCCCATATGTATGAATGGTAAGAAGGCTCATAGGTGGGTATACGGTCTGAGGAGGTGGGCATACTGTAACTCCAAAGCCCATATGTATTAATGGTAATAAGGCTAATAGGTGGGTATACTGTCTGAGGAGGTGGGATACTGTAACTCCAAAGCCCATATTATTAATGGAATAAGGCTAATAGATGGTATACTTTCTGAGGAGGTGGGCATACTTGAACTCCAAGCCCATATGTATTAATGTAATAAGGCTAATAGGTGGGTATACTGTCTAAGGAGGTGGGCATACTGTAACTCCAAAGCCCATATGTATTAATGGTAATAAGGCTAATAGGTGGATATACTGTCTGAGGAGGTGGGCATACTGTAACTCCAAAGCCCGTATGTATTAATGGTAATAAGGCTAATAGGTGGGCATACTGTAACTCCAAAGCCCATATGTATTAATGGTAATAAGGCGAATAGGTGGGTATACTGTCTGAGGAGGTGGGCATACTGTAACTCCAAAGCCCATATGTATTAATGGTAATAAGGCTAATAGGTGGGTATCCAAAGCCCTGTAATGGAGGCTAATAGGTGGGCATACTGTACCTCCAAAGCCCATATGTATTAATGGTAATAAGGCTAATAGGTGGGTATACTGTCTGAGGAGGTGGGCATACTGTAACTCCAAAGCCCATATGTATTAATGGTAATAAGGCTAATAGGTGGGTATACTGTCTGAGGAGGTGGGCATACTGTACCTCCAAAGCCCATATGTATTAATGGTAATAAGGCTAATAGGTGGGTATACTGTCTGAGGAGGTGGGCATACTGTAACTCCAAAGCCCACATGTATTAATGGTAATAAGGCTAATAGGTGGGTATACTGTCTGAGGAGGTGGGCATACTGTAACTCCAAAGCCCATATGTATTAATGATAATAAGGCTAATAGGTGGGTATACTGTCTGAGGAGGTGGGCATACTCTAACTCCAAAGCCCATATGTATTAATGATAATAAGGCTAATAGGTGGGTATACTGTCTGAGGAGGTGGGCATACTGTAACTCCAAAGCTCATATGTATTAATGATAATAAGGCTAATAGGTGGGTATACTGTCTGAGGAGGTGGGCATACTGTAACTCCAAAGCCCATATGTATTAATGGTAATAAGGCTAATAGGTGCGTATACTGTCTGAGGAGGTGGGCATACTGTAACTCCAAAGCCCATATGTATTAATGGTAATAAGGCTAATAGGTGGGTATACTGTCTGAGGAGGTGGGCATACTGTACCTCCAAAGCTCATATGTATTGATGGCAATAAGACTCATAGTTGACTATATTGTATAATTCCAAAAGTTCAGGTAGGTATAATTTGTATATATCTGTACCTTTATGCTTGACCACACCACTGGGTGAGAAAGGAAATGTGCATTGGCACTAAGCTGTACTGAGAAGGCAGCAGTAAGAGCTGCATAATCTCATCACTGAAAGAAAAGGACAAAGTGCAAAGGGGGTTAAAGCGAATACCCTCCTTTGAATACCATTTCATTAATTTATCCATATTGCACTCCTGGTCCAAATGAAATTAATATGTTTGCCATCTCAAGCAACAAATCTTATTCAGAAAAGATCACATCATATTTTGATGTATTTTTTTCAAATCAATATCACATTTATTAAACTGGTCAAAATACAGTAGTGATCATTATTCATTCATAACAAAGTTTGCCCTCTTATCCGAACAAAAATTGAAGGGAAGATTAATATTTCTTTGAGCTTCGTTTTTTCTTATTCATATTTCATCGCAGGACATGGGATAATCTAATTTTAATTAAGCTTGCCCACACTGTCTCAGTCCCCACCTGGGTATATACAGGTTGGGATTTAGGGTCAGTTCAGGCCTCGCCCCTTGCTGTGGAGGCACATACATAGCCTGTTTCTATCTATCTGTCCACCTATCTATCCATCTATCTGTCTGTCTATACATGTGTCAATATCTTCTTCTTCTTCTTCTTCCTCTTCTGGAGATAACATTCTAGCTGACTGAATGTTGTGGTCACAAGTGTATTAAACCGAGACAAACTACATGTTTTTTTTTTTTTTTGTGAAGACAGATAGATACAGATGCAATAAACAGAACAATTTCACACAGTTATTTCGCTGGAATCTCTCAAGGCTGGCAAGAAACAGGTAAATATCAGTGTTGTCAGCAAGGTTATTTGCTCTTGTTCTCTGTTATCCCAAGACAACAGTTACATCATCTTACAGTAGTTCCATACCTGTATTTCGGTTTACCTGAACCGATTAAATGCATTACGCTGACTATGCTAATAGTTCTCTTGGTTGCGACCTGCTTTTGGCGAATCTAGACAGGGAAGGGGTCAAAGGTCAGTTCCACAAAACATGCATAAAATACTTTTAAAAATTCCTATAAGAATTTCTTATCTCAAATCCATGAGATCACTTTCAAGGATTTTGATTCACCCCAGATTGTGATATTACAGAATAACTGATATTTTGATGGAAGTTAAATATCTTTTGATCTCAAGATATTGAGATAATCACGTTGTGCCCCAAGATAAAGAATCTGAACAATATTAAAATAAGCCACCATAACAAATTCCTTTGCCTTGAAGGGCTGCATGGGACAGGAAAACAGAGTACCAAAACTTTATGTATACACAATATGAAAACAAAATGTACTAAGTCAGTAAAATCAACTGAGGATGTATTATAAGCTTTGTAAAGGAGTCAGACATTTTGCAGTGGTGCTTTTGTGTGAAGATAGGTGGTCCACATGGGTTAAGGCTAGGCTGTGATTCAGGATTAATAAGGTGACCATTTGATTAAAAAATATCTCACCAGGATACAGGATTCATTCAAAGGATATATATTTCTGTGTCTTCTATTTAACATATGAGGGGTTATGTTATTTGTCTTTTTGTGTAATATATAAGAACAATGCAGTGATGTAGGCTATATTAAGTGATTTTTATGACAATTCACATAGTAAACGTGTGGTTGCTAAGGATGCTGACTGCATAGTTGTTGAAAACCTGCCGCTTGATCGTCTTCACCTGCTTTTAAGGTAACACAACTTCTACCTACTGACTTCAGTGAAAGACTTATCATTCTGAAACTTGAACTTGGTACTTTAATTAAATAAAATCATTTCACTTTAGTATTTTTTTGACCATGCACCTTTCTTATCAGAGCCTGTGACAAATGGTTGGGCCATTAATCCTCATTTCTCAGTGGATAAGAGGCCATTAAATCTTAAAGCTCTGCCTGACATCTGTGCTGTGACGAGGGTGATGTGCAATTACCCCAGAACAGGACCCCAGGTTATTACAGCTCTGTCATCCCACAATGCACCTCTTTCACAATAGAGCGTCCATATATATATATATTTCTGTCTCTGTTTCCTCAGGTTGGCCAAAGGAATGAACCCGCAGCCATCTGACATTAGCGCTGATGTCTGACCCACAGGGCTGTCTCTGCGTCAGCAAAAACAGCTTCTAATCCTCATCTGCTGCCTTCCACTTCAGCAGTGTAGCATAATGGCCCAGGAGCTGGGATTGTAGCTCAGAGGTTCCCAGGCCAGATCACTGCACCTTTGAGTGAGGTTCTTTAGCTAAATTGCGTCAGTAAATGTGTAGCTGTAAAAAAGTGTGTGAGATGTGTTGGTGTAGGCATGGGTGTCTGCTGAATGCCTGAATATAAATGACATCACTTGAGGTTAGATACTTCTCTTGAGGGAACGATGGAAGTGAGTCACGTTATTCTGCACTCTAAGGAAGAAGATATGTTTTACAGGGAATAGAATGCGAACCGAGTAGTTCATTCTGGATTAAGTCACCTGAACGCCTGTAATTTGCTTTCATTATTTTCTCGATTTGCAGGGCTTGGCTGTGACTGTGAGTCCCATATATGCATCATCCAGCAGTCTGCAGGCCAGCCTGATCTTCCTGCAGTGTTTGCATTCTCCTGCTCATTTCATTTCACCCTGCAGTTCAGTGGCTGAACTGAGCAGCATCACCCTGCGTTTCAGCCGGGCAGCCATTTCATTGGGGGACCTCACAACTTGTGCATCCCACACAGGAGGACTGCAGGTGAAACTAAACGGCACACCTGTACCTTCAGGTGCAAACTGCTTTACTGCATTGCTCTGATGGTGAAGGTAACATGTGATTAGTTTCTGCAGTGTGGAAAGAAAAATCATTCAAATCAGAGGAGTCATGTGTGTCGCTGCCTCCTCTCGGGTCTTTGGGATGCAGTCATTTGTAGGACTGAAGAATGGTAGTTTGGTGAGAAAAAAGGGAAAAAAATAGTTCAGTTTCATTTGTTTGTAAGTGCAATAGTGAAGGAAAGGGCTGTGACACACATTCCAGCTTTCGCCAGCAACGAGCGAGAAACCAATTCATCTTCACTCTACAGAACTGCAGTGCTCAGAAGACATTGCCAACAGAATGAAAAAGCAAGCAAGCAAGCACACACAAATCTTACGATCAAATGATGAGCTGCTTCAGCATTGGATGGTTAACCAATGAGCTGTGTGAAAGATCAAAACTCAGAAAAAAGAGAATCTCAACTTGGCTTTTTATGTCCTATATTTTTAGCATTTTATTTTATTAAAAAGTTGTCACTTAAACCATGACAAGTTTACACTGGGTGACTCCAGTTACATATATGTATGTCTGATTAGGTACAACAAGCTGAATAATGAACTGTTATTGATCCTAATGTCTGAAAAATTAAAAAGCGCAGTTCTGTCCATTCCATTCGTCTACAAGGGTCCATATATCTGTTGCCAATTTCAGCAAAGAAAGTCAAAGAATTAATGGCTGCTTACACTGTGGGTTTCTCTCTGTGAGCCTCACCTCGTCTTGCTGGATTTATCACGATAATGCGGTAAACAGGGCTAAAGAGAGGCTTTCACTCTGCGCTTCAGGTGTAAATCTGCCCGGCGTAAACCCGCCGCGTTATTCCGATATGTGGCCTCTTCAAGGAGACCCGTCTGCTCTCGTCTTCAGCTGACATTTAAAATCAAAGGGGACCTTGGCTCCGGCGTTGCCATGGACACATCTCTCCTCACAACTTTGTTTACTTTTTTCATCTTGAACTTTTAGATGTATGATGCATGTGGCACATTAATAACTTCAGATGATGGGGTCTGCAGGGTCCAATGTGAGGAGAATTTCCCAGCTTTTCAGCACGTTGCCTGGCTCTTCCACACATCGGCAAATGAGGAAAAGTCAAGCAGCCATAAGAGGGAATGCATGGCAAGTACAGGTTGGAACCTGAGTGATATTAGAGTGACTTGCAACACCTGCAGACTCATTTTCAGTATCAGCGCCCCCAGTCTCAAACATGGACGTTTGAGTGGAAGTGCCATAGTGGATCAGGTGTTTTTCTCTCTCTTTCCAATATCACTAAGAATAAAGCGATGGTCGCCATAGAAATGCAGCTGTGTGCAGATTTAAATAAGATGAGGCTGGTATCCGTGGCAACGGACCACATGTGACGTGTGTTTCAATAGGGTGACCTCGGTGCTAATTCACCTCCCCAACAAACCACCACATTTATGCAACATGAGGTGAAATTGTCATTAAGTTCCACTTACATTCGTAAACAGCAGTAGGGTTTCAATTTCATTACAATGTGTACAGGGTATTTCCTGTTTGCTAAATGTCACTTCTCAGGAAAGTTTTTTTTCCCCTCTATCACAACAATTTTTTTTCAAAATATTTCAACATCCTAATTACATTTTTTTATTTTGTTGATTCGTGTGAAAACAAATAAAGCAACATTTTCTGAACGTTCAGTGCAAATGTTGCGCAAAATGGTGGTACAAGTGAATGTATCTTGTGTCAAGGGAATCATTCCAAAATGTTGTGAGAAACTTTTAAGAACAAAAGTTTCTTTCTCCAGTAACTTTATTGGCCTGATGGACACATGTTCAGGGGAAATACAATGCAGCTTTTCCACCTGTTTCAGATTTATGTCACCTTGAACAAGGGTATCATTTGTGCTCAAGCTGCTACCTCGGAATTAAAGGCAAGATAAATTGTCGGTTTTAGGTACTCTTGCGGATAGAGAGATTCAACCCCATGGTTTTATTCATCGGTTGGCAGCAAATTAATTCAAGAAATCAATTCGCTGTGCTGGAAGAGGACCAATAAAACCCAGTGAGCGCACAGACATTTTAATTCTGTCGCTTAAAGGGGAACTTTGAAAAAGGAGCAGGAAATAATACAGTTTTCCCAGACTGATTTGGGCCATTGCTGTATCGGGTGACCAGTTGACAATACTGAAAACATCTTCATTTATTTTAATATCTCTGAGCACAAGCTAATTTGTAACCATTTCCTTTATGTTTAAAAACACATTCATCCTGAGGCTCCTAAAAAGCCCACAATCCATTGCTCCTCTTTATCATCATCTTCTCTGTGTGAGTGTGCTGTAGTTGTTCTTAAAGAATTACTTTGATTACTTACCTGCAGAAATAGACTCCACTCCTTATATAGGCTGTACAGTGTGTTGTTTGTATTCTGAGCTATTTTGTGTCTTCTGTATAACAATTTTAGTGCCTCAGTAACGGTTTGAAGGGACTCACTTAGCTGTGCCGGAAGAGGTGCATTATGAGAATTATCAAGAGGTGCGACAGTGTACAAAATCTCAGATTGTCAATTGTAGGTTCATACCATGGTCAGGGGAGAAATGGGAATGCGTAAACTAATGCTTAAATACAAGACAACAGACTGCATGATGAACTGTGCAGTTTTTTTTCCAGCTTCACACTGCTACACACTGCTTGGCATTAATGCTTACTGGAAAAAAAAAAAAACATTCACCTTGTGCCCCATGGTTACCGTAAATAACCTAGTATGTGCTACCTCTAATATATGCTATTTTACTCATATACTACAGTGACCGGAGCAAGCATCTGTTCAAGCATCTTGTACCAGAGAAAGTGGATGCCTCTCACAGCAGTCAGATTGCGCCTCTGCTCTGGAGGGTGATGGGTGCATTCGGCGCTTATAAAACTATAAGATTTATGGAAGCTTTGATTTTATTTTTCATGATGTTTTACATTGTAATAAATGCAGTTGGCTGCCTGCTGAGACATCGCTATAGTTTTGCCTCCACACAAAGCCTATCTAGGGACAAGCTCTGTAAATTACAATATGCTGTAAACGTTCTGATACATAACAATGGATTATTGATTTGCAATGATGTATGTTTATACGTACCTGTCCCTATTAAATAAACATAACATAAACAAAAACAATTTTAGGAGCCTTGCTGTATCTCCTCACCAGGAGGCTGCAATGAGCAGCAGCTGGCGACTAATTGCATTTTCATTTAATTACAAACAAGTCTTTAAAACCGTTAATATTTATTCAACAAAAACCTCAACACTTCTGATGCATTTATCCAAATGAATGCTGTAGCGGCTTTACAAAACATAACTGAATCTCCTTTCATACAGCATATTAGGGTGATTACAGATTCATGTATTCTGAGCGCAGCAGCAAGGCAGTTTACCCAACATAAGGACATTACATTATTTCCTTTGCAGCTGTCCATGTCCAGAGCAATTTAAATATTTCACTCATACAATCAGGCTGTTATGAGGCGTTGACAGTGTGGTGTAATGGTTGGGGAGCTGGGCTTATAACTCAGGGGTTCGCAAGTTCAAATCCAAGGCAGGGCACTGCCATTGTGCCCTTGAACAAGGTACTATTCCTGAATATAGCAAGTATCCTTATGTATAAATGGATAGATTGTCAAAATGTGGGCTGTGTTAGTCTCTCTGTCTCAGTTTCTCTGCTGAATATAAATTAATTCACTGGAGGTTGGGCACTTTGCTTATAGGCACAATGGTAATGTAGCAGGTTATGCTACATTTAAAGGGAAAAAAAAAGTTCCACAGGGGTTCTTTGCTCATAATCAATGGGCAACTTTTTAATACTATATAGACCCCAATGCAAAGAATGTGTTACTACAAGAAGCGTAAATGGTACATAACAGATACATAACACAGACTCATCTGTAGGTCTATATAGTACTTAAAAAGGTCTTTAAAGACTTGAAAACCTCTCCTGTGGTTACAAGCCTGTGGTGCTGTTAGGTCCTTTTTAG
The DNA here is from genome assembly GCA_019788955.1 of Albula glossodonta. Lineage (NCBI taxonomy): Eukaryota > Metazoa > Chordata > Actinopteri > Albuliformes > Albulidae > Albula > Albula glossodonta. The sequence continues at coordinate 28,660 of JAFBMS010000153.1, read as the reverse complement.
AGAGTGGTGCTGTATTTGCTACCCAGGGGTCAAACCCACACCTCTCTGGTGGCAGGTTCAGTCACATGACCACTGAACCACTCTGCAGCCAATCAGGGCCTCGGAATTCCCAAGTCAGAACTTTCACCTAAAATATTCCAGAACAGCTCTGTTACCTGCACTTTTACTAGTCTGCAGTAATTCACCCAACACACATATGCAATAGATATGGTGGGCTTAGAATTATACTTTTTGATTTTGCAAATCTGACAGTGAATTTCCCGATATGGATTTTTGTGAGCAGTAAGAAAATGTATTCACAGAATTACTTAGCAGATCCAATGCCTCTGGCAATGCTCAAAAGAAGATTATAAACCTTTTGAAATTTTTTCAACAAAAGTTTACACACAACACTTTATTTATGTTACATTTTTTCGTCACTGAAGAAACAAAAATGTAAGACCAGTCCAAATAATGTCAGGAGGGACAATGTCTGACAAAATCGAGTCACTTTTGTCTTGGTGTAATGGGAGCTAACACTATCATTGAGTCACTGAGGGTGAAGATCCATTGAAGTACGATTCAAAGTACACAGAAAATATAAATATTAAAATGTCTTCTCGCTAGTGCTCTCAGTGCACTAGGATGAGAGCTACAGATGTTCAAAGGACTCAGGATGGATCGAAGCCTCATGAAGGTTCACGAAACAAAAGGAAAGCAGAGCTCAAGAAAAACATCTGAGGGACAAAAACTACTCCATGCTGCCAGGCAATCAGGGCTCAGAGCTATATGAAATATGAAAATATATGGAAAATTATTACCACATACTTCTCAGACCTCCCTCGGGATCAGAACGATCAATATCCAGGGGTATCTTGACTTGACATGTTTTTTGATATGCTGAAAAACATGGACCAATTCGGCAGATATTTGTAATTTATCATCAACTGATGCACACTAAATCCAGAATTAGCTTCAATTTATATAGAATCCTTAAAAACTGATGTAACTATAAAAACAATGATAACACAATTATTCATCTTGTCCTGGGTTTGACAGTAAGAGAGAACACTCACAACTGGCACGAAATGAGACGTAATAATAAAATATAATCCTGTACATTTTAAGTAAATAATCACAAATGTATCTGAATGCATGTTCTGTTTTGCGAACCAAGCACATAGCAGACACAAAACTCAGAGGATGGCTGGCTACAGTGACACCGCAGGAGTCAAATGGGTGAAGCATTTTCCTTTAACGATGAAAGAGCGGGATTATGTGTGAGGTGGGCATGAACTCGATATGTTTCCTGTTAGCGGAGCTCAGGTCTGACCGTAATGGCTGTCTGGCCATGGCGTCTACCGCTGGGGGCCATTTTTGCATTTCCTTTTCTATTCGGGAGCAGCTCCTCCAGGTCGTCCTTTAGAAACGCCAGCTTTTATTTCCGAATAAAAATAACCGCTCGATTGTAACTTAATAACGTGTGTCCAAGAAAAGAAGAAAGGATGGACTGACTTTCACATGGGTTATAAAGAAAGGTTGTCGGGGGATGGTGGCGGGGGGGGGGGGGGGGGGGGGGGGGGTCATAAGGACGTTCGGAAGCTGGTTTTATTGGACCCTTGGGGGTCTCAGTGTAACAGCTTGGATCCAGTGGGGAGCTCAGAGAAGAACATCACTATTACTGCCTCTGTATGGGAAGGCTACTGACAATAACAATTTAACAAACAACAATTTATTTCTTAAAAAGTAATAATAATAATAATAACAACACTTAAATAACACATTAACTGGTATGGACAAGCCAGTGCTTTATTTTCAAAACCTTACTTAGCACAGATTCTCGTTTAATCTCCCCAGCTAGACTAACACATAAGAGCAGACCTGAGGAAGTCTTTAGTGCTGTCGGTTATGCTAAATCCCGGGCAAGGCCTCTGCATTAGGACTCAAGGGCAGTGGCATGCTCAGGCTGTCTGAGGGGCAGGGGTGAAAAAAAATGAAAAGGGTACCTCCTTCATGCCATGGGGAGGGCACTTCTCACACATGGGGGCACCCAGGAGGACACTTTCAGTGGGTTTTTTTTAAATGAACAGGCACGACGTTTTGTCTCTAGCGGGCACTTTATTACAATTTTCTCATTCAAAGGGTAACTTTAGAGGGCACTTCATCACATTGCATCCACTGGAAGGATACTCTAGAGGCCACTGTATTACATTTTCTTCACTGAAAGGGCACTGCAGATGGCATTTTATCACATCATGGCATTTTATCACATTTCCTCATATATAGGGCAACTCTGCTGGGCACTTCATGCTTTCTTGCGTGTGGGGGCACATAGGACGGCACTTTTGCTGCATTTTTTTACCCCCCCCCCCACCAAGCACGCTGTCCCTTTGTGACAGTGAGATAGTAACAGTGACCTTGAGAATTGAGTCACTATTATTATCTTACTGTCACTATGCAATAGCTCCTCCCAGATTTTGGGTTTTGGAAAGTTCCCAGGTCAGATCACTACATTTTAGTTGCTTTTCATAGCAGTGATGCGCTAGGGTCTGTCTAACCGCCTGACAGGAGAACCGAAAAGCTGCTCTACACTGTGAGCAACAGTGTACGCGCCGATAACGACAGACGAACAGCGGAGGGAACACAACTCACCCAGTTTACACCCAGAGTAAAATAAAAGCTTTTCAGGACTTGTTTGCTCATTTCTTGGGTAACAACCTTTTTGCTGCTATACAAAATTTAATTAGCCATTTTATACATTTTTTTTTTTGCTGTTGTTGAATTCTTTATATTTTTTCACTTATTGAGCTGTATTCTTTTGATCTTTATTTTATATTGTTGTCGTGTCAGGTTCCTCTAAATTCATAATGTTATGTATCCTCAGACTGTAAAGATTTTTTGGTCAGCAGTGCTGTTGTTGGATGCACCTGTGGGTGCATACTGGATTGGTATGTGCTCTCCCCAGCACCCAATGCACCACAAAGCTTTTCCAGCTGTCTTCTGTTAGCCTTGGTAAGTTTAAGTGCCTTAGCAACTTTAACTTTAGGTACTTGAGCCTGCCTGAACTTCCTAATGTAGCTTCTGATTATTATCTGAACAAATTCAATCTATCAACCATTAACGAACCTTTTTGACAAACCTTTTAACGAACCGTTGACCTGTCGATGGTTGTATAGAAGAGTACCATTGCTCTGTAGAGTAAAGCCATTGAAAGCCAATGGCTGTTAATGTCCCCTAATGGTTGGATAATCGCTCGATATAGGACCACATTGTTTTAGAATACCATTTTTGCAGATCAGGTGATTTGCAGTGCCCTTATTTGCAGATAGGGGTAGATAATCCCTCATTTTGGAACAGGTAGTTGTGCTCATAGGCCTGTCTCATTACTGCAGCCTGCATCAGAGCCGGGGGAGGAACTGCGCTTGGCTGTCCTCCAAAGCAGCCATCCTGTTCACCTCTGCAGCAGAGTAGCTGAACTGCGCAGTCACTGTGGTACGGCATGTGTATCAAGCACTCATAGGCTGCACTGATCACATGATCACTGTCACCTGATTACACAGCGAGGTTGGCTGCAATCCTCTGTCCTCTTTAACCACTGTGCCTGTGAATTTAATTTTGCTTTACTCCTCAAATATCCCCATCATGGTGGACTGTGGAGGCCATCTCTTGCTGTGTGAATGGTAAACTGAAGGTATGTGACATGTATATTGGATATTAACTTCCAAAAGGCAGTCTTCCCCATGAGCCGCTGTCATATACAGTAGACAGTGTGACTCTGTCCAGCAAAATTCTTCATTCAGTTAGCCCTGAGGCAAACCTGACATTGCCCAGGGTAACCAGGAAGAAAGTTCTCTCTGTCCTTATTTACTGTTTATCTGGGAAAATTTCTCATATTTTTTGAGCAAACATGAATCAAAATAGGCAGTTATGGCATACCTATATAAAACATATTTTGTTTTTAAGCTGAAAGGGGGCAGAACCATGCAATTATTTTCCCATTTTAAGCTTTTCACACAGAGCTACAAGCCAATTATCCATAGTCTGAAGAAAAGCATCTCCAGAAACCATTATAAACCCAATAAATCCATGGGACTGAACAGCGATTTAATCTAATGCGACCCTCTCCCATCGTCTGTGAGCTGAGTCACAGGGGTTAGCATCTTCAGACTGGGATGTGTGTTTTTTCTGATGGAGACCAGGCTCAGACAGTTTGGCCTTCGCTCTCTTCTCTGGAACCCTCAGTCAATGTTTCTCTCCTCCTATCAACGTTTCTAAGCATATTCATGGGCATGTGGGCACTCAAGATTAAAGATTTTCGCACACGATTTAAAAAAAAAAATGTGTTAAATACAAACATTTGGTGCTCAGTGATACATTTCTGTTTCTCTTGTTCATTTGTTTCATGTGTGCAAAATCTTTGATCAATTAATCAGTGTAAGAGAAGAGAAATTAATTGTGTATGTACAGATACATTTATCTTTGTCCATTATTTGTTCTGTGATGTAGTCCCTAGAGAATCCCTATGATTTCATGGCCAGCAAACACGCACACACAGTCACATGCACAAACACAGACACACACACACACACACACACACACACACATACAGACATACAAGCACACACAGTCACATGCACAAACACAGACACACACACACACACACACACACACACACACACACACACACACAGAAAAGGGGATGGTGTTATTAGCTTGCTGGAAACGCGGCTTTGCCGTGAGTCTTTGATCGTCTCCAGGTCTCTGATCCCTGTACTGTTCTTTCAACAGCACATCCATCGCCGGTGACAGCGCGAGCGCTTTAATGGCCGGCCCTCATTAAAACATGGCCACTTGAAAAGGAACAAGAGCCGTAGTGATTGAGAGGCTTTGAGCCGCTCCATTATGCTCTCTTTGCAGGAGAGAATAAAAATGTATCAGCCCGTGTGGATTCACGTCTTCGGCAAGGTCAGTGAAAACATACAGAGATGGAACAACCATGCCTGATCTTTTGAAAAGATACAACAATTATGAATGAATTGGATTTGAAGTCACATGTCTGTTTGCGCAATCATTGACATGGCCATTTGCATTGCTCAGCTGCTGCTTTGTTATATGAATTGCCAAATATTTTATGGCAAATTAATAAAGGTTGTATGTCATTAAAAAATACTATAAGGCATTTCATTTTTCCTCTTGCTATTCCCCTAACTAATCACTTTCACTCATCCCTCAAACTAATCGCTATCACTACATCCATCACTAATCTACATTTTCATACATTTCCCTACATAGTTTACAGGTTAGTTTTGTATAAAAATTGACCTGTACTGTGCTGGCGTTGGTCTGTTAAGTTTTCTCATACATCCCGTGTAACGGGCCTCAGTGGTGAATTGTGTCTTCCTCATCTATCCATATCACAGTCTGACTGCAGCCCTGACTAATCTACATTTTCCTGAATTGTTGACAGGTTTATTTTGTGTAAAATGGAGCAGTGTTATTTTGACATTGGGCCGTCTTTCTCAAGCATCCCCCTATGTCATAACCCTTGATGGTGAATTGTGTCTGACTGATTTTTGGGGGGAGCCTTGGACCTCGTACCCAAGGGGGCTCATTAAATCTGAACAGGAGCGTTGCCATGCCGCTCATGTCGTCGGAATGCAGGTCATTCCGAAGACAAACTGAAAGCCTCCAGGAGAACTGTGCGAGTTCAGCTCCGTGGGAAAACTTTAAAGGATAAGTGAGTGATCTTCACATAAAAAGGAGGAATATTAAAGTCAGATTCAGCGCACTCCTGTTGACCTCCTGAACCTGCAGTCACAGCACACACAGACCCTGTATCCGTGGCCGTACTGATCTGTCCCTCAGTCAGCTGCAATCATTACTTTTATTCAGTAAACTTTTTCATTTCTGCCGGGTCAATCGATATCATTTCCAAAGGTACTTCAAGCAGGGTAGACAAAAGGTTACTGAGAATGTAAAAATCTGCCAAAATCCCTCAGTCTTAAATGAATAATAGAGCATTAAATACTTGAAAAGTGCCAGTACCACTAGCTCCACCTATCAACCATATACTCATAATGTAGCTAGTAACACTGCTACTAGCTATGACCATTTTGTGCATTAAAGCAAAGTCACACCTACAACTCATTACTTTATAATTTTGTGATGCAGATACACACGACCACATTGATTAGTTGGTCTGGCTTCATGATTGACCAATCAGCTAGCCTGCTTAGTTCTCAGATGCCAGGTAGGGTGTAAAGTCACATCAGTCCACGTACTATGAGGTGGGTATGCAATTGAGATCACGACTCTGACAAGCACATATGTGGTAATGATCCCCTCTGTTGATTCCTCCTGAGAACCCTGAGCAGAGTTTATCGGCCTGTCAGGTCTCTGTCATGGTCTTATTTGTCAGCTGAGCGGTCTGCAGCATCATGGCAGACAGACTGATTGGTACCTCATACCGTAACTACATTACCTCTGCTGGGATTGCATTTGACATATTGAAGCAGAATGCCTCACTCCACTACAGGATTCAAAGCTGGTATCCTTCATGACAATCACCTCACCTGACCATCAGAGCCACACACAGAGCCAACAGGTTGTTTCTTTTGTGTGAATTTTTTTTTTTCAAAGATTATTTTTTTTTGGGATTTTTCCACTTTATTTGACAGTTGCAGTAGAGAGGCAAACAGAAGGTGCAGGGGAGAGAGAGGGAGGAGGACATGCAGCAAAGGGAGCACGCCAGATTTGAGCCTGGGCCACTGCGGTAAGGCCTTGGCCTTACATGGCATGCGCTCTACTGGATGAGCTACCAGGGCGCCCCACGGTAGTCTGAATTTTATGCAACTCCATTCTCCCTGCTGTTTCTTTTGTTATCCTGATTTTTCCCAACACAAACTAAACCGAATTTGCTGACCTCCCCACAGTACCCGCTCTGCCGGCTTTGGGAGGATAGGCCGAGCACGTGATTCCCCCGATCACATGACGACGATCTTGCTTCTTGTACCCACTGAACGCACACTGCCTATGATGTTGGAGGAAGACGTAGTCAGCGTACTCTTAGTTCGTGCCGCCACAGGTGCCCAGCATGACCAGAGGAGGCGCTATGGCAATGAGACCAACAAACCTAGCCAGTTTACCCCCTATCATCCGCGGCGAGGCTGGCCAATTGTTGCCTCGCCAATACAGGATTCCAGACGCCGATCTCAGGGCTCCCAGGCAAACGTCTTACCCTGTGAGCCACCCGGAGGTTTACTTTTACCTTTTTAATGTGACACATTTTCCTGCCTGAAATTCTAATTAAGGAGCTGATGATTCAGGTAGAATTGCCAGAGAGCTGAATGTCTTTAAAGCAGAGGCAGGACTAGAAGATACCGGGCCACAGAGGATTTAACATAAATATAAAACTTCCTATCTACAGATGGCAGCATGCAAAAACATTCCTTTGTGCAGGAAATATATTGACGTGCTGCCACGGTGACAATGTTTAGATACACCGTGATTGCGGGAGAAGAGGCACAGTGCTTTTTTTACTTTGACTATAATGAGTGTATTGTCATTGCCAACACACACCAAGTTGTGATCTACTTTTATGTGTAAATTTATATACATCTGTGAGTCATATCAACTCACTTTTAAGAAATCACAGCCTCAGAAATCACTACAAGCAATGCGCGCCATTGATGTGCGCACCAGCCAACCATCAAAAAGCCAGACAAACCAAAAGAAATGTGCGTGTGTGTTTTTTTTTTTTTTTTTTTTTACTGAATTCAAACATTTGTTTGTTCTGCAAGGATGTGATTGAAATCAGATATAGAAAGTACATGCGCAGTGGAGTAGTGTCTGTGCTATGAGATAAATGTCGGGACATGAGCTAAGTGCTATCACCAACCAAGATTCCACATCCTGCACCTTAAAATGACCCAAAACCGAAGATTTACATGTCAGAGTATTTTGCCCATAGAAATGACATGAAAAGAGTGATCTCCAGAGTGTTATGTAGTATGTTCTCACAAACATTACTGATCCCATTGGTTTTCCTGTCCATAAAGGTACAGTGAGGTAAGTGCTATCACCAGCCAAGATTTCACAACCTGCACTTTGAAAGCCAAAGTTTCACGTCAGTGAATGTGTCCATAAAGGTACAGTGAGATAAGTGCTATCACCAGCCAAGATTTCACAACCTGCACTTTAAAAGCCAAAGTTTCACGTCAGTGAATGTGTCCATAAAGGTACAGTGAGGTAAGTGCTATCACCAGCCAAGATTTCACAACCTGCACTTTGAAAGCCAAAGTTTCACGTCAGTGAATGTGTCGGTTTATTGGCCATGAAAATCACATGACACAGAAATGATATCCCAAGTGGCATACGCTATATTCTCACACACATTACGTACCAGATGCAGTTCTCCTGTCCATAAAGTCACACTGCTGATGCAGGTATGTTGGAGTTAATGGACAGAGCAGCAGTGAGATTGGCTGGTACGGGCCTTTGAAGTCTTCCACTCGAATTAACCAAACATGTAAACGAGTAAACACATAAATAAACAATTAAATTAAAAAAACAAACACTCCGCGGTGGAGTCGCATTAATACTGGCCGCTGTGAGGCAGGGAGTGAGCATTAAATTGGGCTGTTAATTTCCGCGCATGGGTTTCACCTGGAATTAACCCTGTGGGAGGCCTAAGACTGTGCCCCACCCCCTGCTATTCCCACATTCAGGACCCATCTCTCCGTAATGAAGTCACAAATCCCTGCGACGCACGGCCGTTTTCTCATCAGGAGAGCAGGCAGTTTCCCCTGCTCCATGCAAAGGGGAACAACACATACTGTGATTGGTCTGGGTTTTATTCACTATTGCACCCATTATTTTAATGTATTACCGCGTGCTAGTGATGAAATCAGTAATTGCACAAGCTATCGCTGTCTCTGGGACAATTTTTTTGGTAAAACTGTGTTTTTGGAAAAAACAATGTCTTGTATTTATTTGTACTTGGAACTTTTTATATTATGGTTTAATCATTGGCTGAATCAGGACAAGTTGCTGAAAGGTTTGGCATATTTAAGCGTTTTAGTTAAAAATGGGTAAAAATGCTTAATATCAGGGAGGCTCTATTAAATGTGATTGCCAGAGGAAAAGCAGACCGTTTGTGGGAGATAAAAACCCCTTTATGTGTCACAGTTTCTCTCTGCACATGAAAAACCAAAGGGAACTGGCAAAGAAAAGAAGCTGTTACACAACAGATATGAGAAAAAAATGTGCTCAACAATACCTTTTCCTCCCAGGGGAGGAAAAAAGCATAGTAGAAGGAGAAATCCAAGTCATATGTTTCAAAACCCATCACTGTCAGCTTGAGAACACACTTTTGAGTGTGAGCCACTCAGAAGCTATATTTGGTGAAGAGACCGCAGGTCTTGACCCAGCTATCAGGTCAGGGTTCTGCATGTGAATGGAGAGTTCAAAATATTAGCTAAGGAGGGAGAGAGAGAGAGAGAGAGAGAGAGAGAGAGGATGACTTTGTTCCATTTAGTTTTTCTGTCCCACAGGTATAATTTGTGGGGGGTGGGGGTGGAGTTTGAGGGTTTGGGGCTGGGCCATCACTCACAATAGAATTCCAACAGTCTTCTGTGAAAATGTAGAGTGCACCCCCCCCCACACTGAGTACCATAATGAAAGTGAAGGCCTTGCTGTTCAGAGGAAATCAAAATGGCGCACACAGCAGCTTCACCACCCCAGTGAGAATGTGACCCCCACCACACCGTGCACAGGTTCTCTTTACAGACGCACTGAGAGGGATCCACTTCTGCCGCGGGGGGTGGGGCGGCTCCGCTCTGCTCCGCGATCACTGCGCTTTGTAATGAGAACGCCAGGCCGCGGGGCGCAGCAGCACACCGAGACGGTTTTATTGTGGATTTAACAGACTGTCTCTCTTCATGAGAGCATCCAGCCGGCATAACGAGGGAGGAGGAATCTCTCTTTTTATGTTCATCAATACTAAAGCCCTTCACTCCCTCAGATACATGCATAAAACAGGGTAATGGGATCCTCTTTATGGACACCCAGTGGAGCCCCGAAACTAGTAAAAATAAGAGTGATGTAAGAGGCGCAATAGAAGGGGCATGGGGTTAATAAACAAATCTGTGCAGTGCTAGCTGAACACACAGTGTCGATATAAAAGCTATATGTGGCATTTATTACACAGAGTGGTAATTGTGACAAACAGCAAAATGAACTGAACATGCTTCCCCTGTTTTAATAAAGGTACATTTGATCCTGCATGTAACCCCAAACGTACTACCTCTTATATTTATGTGGAAGTGTCATATTCAGAGCATTCAGTCCAACGTTTATTAAATGATAAACATATTTAGCATATATGCCATATACTTAGTGCATGTTAAATGCAAATGATTTTTTTTATATTTATGCAATGTACATTATATGAAACAAGGTGTGATTTAACAAATATTTCAGACATTATGCTCATGTTTATTTTCTTGTAATGTCATACATTTACCAAATGCTTGACATAGCCACTCATTTTAAAGCAATGTGCCTACTTGCGAATGCCAGATGAAAATCCAGAAAGAAAGGTTATTTATTTTTCTTGCATGTCAATACAAATAAAGCAAAATACAACCAGCTTATGCTCTGCCTGTCTAATTTGAACTTTTTCAGTCTTTGGAACTTTTGAATCAAGGTTACTTTGGCTTCTTATGAAACCATAGAATATTGGGAATTTTAATAATGCTCATAGATGAATAGATAAGGTTAGGGGAGAGGGTTTGTTGTGAATGAATTCATGGATTTGACATATAAAGTAGAACTAACACAGAAAAACCTTGTGTTACCACTGAGGGTATTTTCATTTAAAAGTCATGCATCTGTGACATACAGACCATGCACTTCAGTGTACTCAATACATTTTGAAATATGTTTTTCATTTTAAAAACAACAATTGAAAAGAACTTTTGGAGCTCTCCTTTCCCCACATATACACAGAAAAAGCAGAAACAGTCAGGAGCTAACATTCCAACATTCCCCATCTTGGCTTATGCTTGATGCTTTATTTATTTATTTACAACATAAAATCACAATAATTCAAATCTTAAAACAGATACTGCTGTCACATATATGGTGCTCAATCAGACCCTTAAACTAAGCCTTAAAGAGACACTGTCTCTCCTAGTCTGAGAGTCTTCTGTAGTGTATTCCAGGATGTAGGTGCATTGTGGGAAAAGGCACATTTTCCCATAAACAGTTCTCACTTTACACTCTACAGAATAGATGAAGCTCATTTATACAAATTTCACATAATAAGTAATGAACAAAGCAAGCTAAGCCAGTGTAGCAGTATGAATTCAGGCACCTATGATTAATCACTATATGATGCTATTAAGTGCTAATTAACAAAAAAACATTTGAACTGTCATCAGGGAAAAATTACGACATTTTTGTATCTGTAAATCCACCACATACATCTGTTCTGCTATACTCTGAATAGTACAATGGTTGTTTGCTTTGACTTAGTCATTTTTAATGAACCAATAACTAGAACAGCCATCAAATATGTTGTGGTTGTGGATAATTAAGATTTATTTTTAACATTTTTCATAATTAGCTCATTTTTAGAGACCTGAGTGTTTGATGTTGTTAATCTTTTCAAAAGGACCTTGCCAGTGGGAACAGACTTTAGTTGGGATCAGTGAACATAATTAACAGGAGAGCATGTTCCTGGGTTTAATATCAGCTAAACCTTCCAAGAGTTCTACTCACAAAAGCAGGCAAAACTTCTTTATCAATGAAAGTCAATTTATCAAGAAAATGGAAAAAAAAACAACCTCCATCGTAACCCCAAATGACCTATTTTCGGATTTTATCATATATTATTTGAATATCTTATGGTTGCATATATGGTTGTAACATATTACTTGTAAATTATTTTTTAATATGGTTGGGGATTGTTACCTTGCCATCCACAGAGAAAATGAGGAAACCCAGCTGGGAAATCAAGGTTGCAAAGTGTCATTATGGTTTGCTGAATTACTATGAGCAGTCAGGATTAGGACACTTGTTTTACTTCCAAACGACCAATCACAACGATTGATCCCCACCACTTAACAATGGTTTCCTGTGTGGCCCAGAAGGATGTCTACCCCTTATTGGTGTGCCATACAGCCCTAGAACTTCAACCTGGTGTTCCTGTAGGGTCCTCCATCTAAATACACAACAGCTCAGCCCAGTGCAGCCAAGCTAAGACCAACCCAGCTCAGCTCACCTCAGCTCAGCCTGGCCCAGCCCAGCCCAGCCCAGCCCAACCCAGTTCAGTTCAGTTCAGCACAGCACAGCTCAGCTCAGCTCAGCCCAGCCCAGCCCAGCCCAGCTCAGCTCAGCCCAGCCCAGCCCAGCACAGCTCAGCTCAGCTCAGCTCAGCTCAGCTCAGCCCAGCCCAGGCCAGCCAGGTTACAGATGTGTGGAGGGAGATCACCCAATGATACGCTGTGTCTGCAGGCTATGACACAGCATCATCACCCATTGCCAGTGAGACAAGGGACAAGACAATGCAACAACGTCATACCCTTAAAATTAGATTCCCAAAAATACAATCGCCATGAAACTCGAGCCCGGATCACGCATCACCCCTGCACCCACTCTGCGCCCCCCAGCCCGGCCAGCAGGGTCAGGCCTGATGGGGCTTAATCTGGTTTAGGTGCTTTCAGGTCCAGCTATCGTATTTAGAGCAACACCTTTTGAAGGAAAACGAAGTTAATTTCCTATTTAGTCACTTTTAAAGCTTGTATGGATTTTGTAACCCAGCAGTGTCCAGAGTGGGTGCATGTGGGAGCTCATGAACGTAAACCCGATACTCAGAGGGTTGGAGAACTTTTCTGGTGCTGGGAAACTGATTGTATATTCCTAACCTTCTTCCTCATTCCCCCTATACTCTCAGTCCCTTTCATCTTGCTTCATAGATTTTTATTCATTTATTTATTTATTTTCAGCCCCCTTTGAAATGCCTATGTTGTTTTATCAGAAACTGAACTGCTGTTTTCTTTAGATATGTATGCACTGTATAGGTGCTCCCTCTATAGTGGCAGTTTTCATGTCTGAGAGAGATAGCGAGCACGCACATAGGTGCGTGCCTGTGTGAGGTGGAGGTGTGTGCATGCGGCAGGAGGAGCCACACTCCTCCCACCCAAAACAGGACACGGCCTCATTTATAAATGTGTTTCCTGTTTGATTCATTTTTTTTTTCTCTTCTTTGAGTGGTTTCCATTATCTAACATGACAATGCTGCTGTATTTTTCTCTACAGATAAAGCAATTTTCAAATGGATTCAATCTTTTTTATGTGGTTTTTCCACCCACATTTTCTCCCAATTTGGAGTGCCTAATCAGATTGGCAGACTGTGCTGGTTGCTGAGATCTCGCCGCTGTCAGTTGGGGAGAGAGCAGGAAAGTGAGCGCTCTCCTCAGAGATGCGTTGGATAAGGCAGTGCCTCTGTTTGCATCATATCTCAGAGGCTGGTTATCTGATCGACCCAACGGGGATGGCTACAGAATGATGAGGCACGGGTCTCACATCTAACCGGATCCCTACATCCCAGTCCCATGCTTCGGCCACCACTGGTTTGCATCTTTCCACTATCTACTCAAGGTTACTTGCCAGCTTGTTATTTTCTTTTCTTTCTTAATGGGAAGCTCAGTAGAGAAGAAAAAGGCTCATGAGGGGCCATCTCGTGTATATTTCAGAGAGGGTTTCAGCACTCCCAGTCAGTACGTATTCCTGAGGTTCTACTGTAATTCGCTTGAAGTTAAAAGGCACCGGTCTTTGGTCAATTTTAGGCTATTTGAAGGCCCACTCCAGCCTATATTACTCAAAGCAATTCTGATAAAATGGAATTGGTGATGTAGGAGTTCATAGAGCTAGTTAGAAAAGTAACGCCCCCTCAACTTAAAACATAAGACAGCAACGCAGACACATATGTTATGCACATGAGAAATCCTTTTCTGGCGAAGTAAGAGAATTTACTTTTATGGCTGAAACGCTTGCTGGCATGTGTGTTTTTGGCCTTGGGTCATAATGCGTGATGTGTCAGCTGAAAAATGCCCTCTGGCCCTATAAAGGAAAGACTAAATATGACCAGTGCTTTAAAGTGCAGACAGAGTGCCGAGCAGACTCTGAGAAAGACCCGCAGAATGAATGAATGAATGCATAGCTCTGTGTACTCAGACAAACAGAGTCGTAGTCTAGCCCCTCCTGTATCTCCCCTGGCAGAACCAGTGTCTGCCTTACAATCAACGACAGGATGCTGGTGATGAATCTGCTACAACCTCATCCAATGACACTTTTTGAATTGATAGAGTCCCAGAAAAACAGCCAGGGAGATAAGGCCACAGTGGGTAAACATTAAAGAAAGCCCATTGCAGGAATTAATATCTGAACAGACTCAGCCAGTCACTGCTAGCTCTGTCCTGTATTTCTCAGGAATACACAAGAGTTGCAGAACTGCTTACTTGGCTTCTGAGCAAGTTCTGAATTCAGTGAGGACAATGATAATGGCAACAACAAAAACCTATCCGCTTCACAGAGATTGAACACTGTTCACTTCTCCTCCATCACAACAAAGGATGTTGGCAGCCTGATTCTGAAGTCCCATGAAGCTGATTAAACGTAAGGCGTTTTTTCCCCACCTTTTGTGCTTCATAAGTAGAAGGCTTGCGATAGGCCAGGGCATAATTTCTAGGTGACAGCAAGGCACCAAGCTCTAGCGAACGGCATAATGAAATGTCAGCTTGGTACAGAGAAGCACCGGGTGGGAAAAGTGGATTCCATATGTACAATGCTGAAAATGAATGGGCCAATTTTTAAATGATTGCACACAAAATCCATGTAATGTTTCAAAGTCTCTTCCATGTGCAGCAGAGCCTTATTAACATTCCGGGGTGCAGTTAATAACCCAATCTTCTAAATGGCTCTTATTTTTGTCACACAATGTCCTGTAGGTGTCCTTGTCAAACGTTTTTTTTTTTTTTAATCACAGTTCTAGTTTCTGTCACCTTTTAGAACTTCCTGTCATGCTTTCTTAGAAGTATGAAAGCTCAAGAAATAATTTAAGGTGGCTTTCACACATGGTTCATTTGGAGGTCGAAAAAAACGTCTCATTACTTTCACTTAATGGATATGAAAGCTTTTTCAAAAAGATAATGCACTAATAAAACTATGCTGGAGTTTGTTTTCACAAGGTGGTCTCACAAAAGACAGGTGTCCCTCTGCTTAGCAATGCATCAACCTCACCACACACCTACTGTACTGTGCATACCTGTTCACATTCACAATTACACTTACTCTTTTAGTGGGAAATTGAGTGGAACACAGTACATTAGTAACATCAAATATGAAAAACAATAACATCAAATATTAATATTCTGTTTTAGAGAATTCACATAAACCCTGTTTTAATGTGGCTCAGCAGAACTGATATATTATCTTGTACTTCTGTACTGTCACTGAACCCACATTCAAGTATGCTTGTTTAATGAATCTCTATGGTGACTTCTCATTGAAATGTTGTGACCTCCTTTTCTAATCTGCAGCGCAAGACAAATATATTGCAGCTCAATATCCAGTTTACTTCATATTCACGTTTCACTCTTCGCTGGGCCTCATGCATTTTCTCTATGGATCTGACCCCTGTGTCCTGTCTGCATGTTTTATTGATTTTCGCATTAAAGCATTTGTTCATGAAGGGAAAGAGATTAAATGAAAAACAAATAATATTGGATGGAAAATGGAAGGAGAGGGAGAGAGAGAGTGAGAGAGAAAGGAGAGAAACTAATCAAACAGGAAGTAGGATTCCACTGGAAAATGTTACTTGATATTAAACGGAAGAAGAATTTGTGTATCCATGGCGTGTTTGCAAATTAACAGTTGTTTGAAATGTTTTTGTATTCTTTGGTTCACTTCACTCTGCTCTCATTTCCAGGACTCTTGTCACCTGTGCTCTTCAAAAGTCATTCATGCCTAGAATTTTATACAGAATGTAATGAATTTTTGAGCCTTCTTCTACGAGAAGTCAGTGACCTGGGTGTTCCAAACAGGGTCCTTGGGGAACACCCAATCGTCCTTTTGCATTTCAAGTAGGAGGAGCCTTGCGCTCAAGGTTGTGAGGTCACATGGATAACTAACACAAAAGCCTAGGCACAACCTTGTTCAGGTTCTGCCTTTGATGGGCCTATCCCAGCAAGAAAAAAAGGAAGAACGAAAAAAAATACAATCAGCCAAGTAAAAACCCACAGCCTTGAAGGGAACCCTTTCTCAGAAATGCTCTGTGTGAGGTTAAGATGAAGATTGAACGGAAAACCCTTTGGAGAAACAGAAGAAAAAAATGGGGGCACGGTAGCCCCAGGTCTGGCCCGCGGATACGTTCGGGAAGATGGTGCGCCTGCCACAGATGTAATTGATTCCGCTGTACCTCTGACCTTTCGGTTTCACAGCTCTTTAAAGGTGTGTGCGTTTCTAATTCTCCCTCAAAGTCGGTGCCTGTTTTAACAGGAAGCATATCTGCACAGAGCCCCTGCACCAGTCTGCCTTATTTCAGATGCTGCATGTTGTCTACCTCCCATTAATGTTTCACCTCACCTCCACAAACGCCTTCCTTTGAAGCCCCTTTCATGTCTGTATTGATCCATCCTCATAAGACGCTTTAATTGGGCTATTTTTTTAAGTGCTTTTTTAAACAGAGGCGGCTTAATGACCACCTCTTTTCTATCTTTTTTTTCCACATCATTTAACGACCTCGTTTGCATTAGTTTCATAATTATTTCAGCCTTTAAACTTTATGGCAGTGTTGATCTGCAGGGACAGGATGGTGTCACATTTTTTGGCTTGTTAATGACAATGCAGAAGACATATTTAAAGCAGTTGCAGTCACCAGGGTTAACAATATAACCCAAGTTCTGTCCTTATAATGCTAACAGGCCTTGAATAACCCTGCCGGTACTTGAACTTGTCAGGGACAGTGCACGAACAAAGCAACCAATCATATTTTGGATTGACTCCATTTTGACATTTAACTTTTTTTCTCCCTGTTTTCCCCCCTTTTCGGAGTACCCAATTGTGCTTTGAGTCTTTGCTGTTCTATCATTATTCTGTGCCGTGATTGTGCAGCTGAAGGGCTTGCGTTCACAGGCCCCTAAACGTCTCTGAAAAGACTTCATGTGTCCTGTTGTACTATTATTTGAAATGGTTAGTTGATTCTCTTTGTGCTATCTTGCTTGATAGTTGCTACATAAATATAAAAAGAAACAAATACACAAAAGCAAGCACTGGGGTTGCAACAGCTTTCCTTTCAGTTTTACTTTCAGCTGGAACCAAAGGTAAGTCTGAGGCTGTTCCGCATCTATGATTTTGATTTAAATAGTAATAATAAAAAACACACACAGCTATTTGTACATCTTCAGGACTGCTCTAAGGAGAGAACGTTAACCAGAGTCAGAGGGTCTGGTGCTTTTCAGCTCTTTGGTGTTCTGATGCCCTGTAACCCTTTCAACAGCAATACCCAGGTGGTTAAACTGCATCCTCCATTGTCTTCAATGTACCAATAACAAAAGGAATATGAAAGGAAACAGCCAATCCACAGCAAATAGATCACAACATCATCATCATCATCATCATCATCATCATCATCATCATCATCATCATCATGTTTATTCATCTTGCTGTTCAGCAAAGGGGACACTGTAAGCTGAAGCATCATGTTTTGCATGGGACGTTAAGTGAAGTTATTTAAGGGGCAGGACTGTCTGAACGAGGTCCAAACAACTTGCCACCAAATCAGTAAAAAATGAATAATTTTCTAAAATAAAAAGATGGAATCTTTTCAAATGTTCTGCACAGTTACTGTCATAGTTCACACAACTGTTCAGTCCTTTCCGTTTCACATTATAAAATTACTGTACAACACAAAGATTTAACAAGATCGTGTATGTACAGTAAAGCACTGGAACCTGAAACCCTTTGATCTCTTATGGAGAGATACCACCTCACAGCCATGCTTCAAAGCTGTAATTATTCCAAGGTTCATTGATCGAAGAAAGATGTTTTTTGAAGCTCGGGGATCAATTTTAACATGAATGACAAAGCTGTGATATGCTCTGGGTCCTCGTTAGGAGATGATGTCATGTAGAAAGGTGTCCCTGAGATCCCAGGTAATGAGGAAAACAAAGTCATTACATTTTCCTGCAAAGTACATTGAAGTTATGCCTGACCAATGCTGTAGCTTTATTATACATTGATTTTGAGAATTTTTTTTTTAAATAATGAGGGTAGAATATGATTGATATTGGGTTATTACATCCTACAGGGTCATGCTTCCAGCAGTCATATTGGAACTTTTTTTTTTCTATGAAGCCCGATAGAGAGGACTTAGCAAAACCATGGGAACTGAAAAGTCTTGGTCGATAAGAATAATGGGTTTGAAGCAAAATGAGGCAAGACTGAAGCATAGAAAAACATGAGATATATCCAGATATGAGGCTGATTTTCACCTGAGTTTTGTGTCTTTTCACCAACACTTCTGTGATTCCTAACACAGGGTGCAGGTGCAGGGTGTTTATGGTAAAAACTGCAAGGGGCAGTAGCTATGCTATATCCATCAAAGACAAAGAAAGTTGTCTGCATGCGAATGACTGCTGCTTTAATGGTAAACTACTGCTTGATTGTTGTTTTGTTCTGGCTTTCCTGCCTCCTTCTGAGAGAGTAGGGCTGCACAGGGGAGTGTTTTGATTCCCTTAGCGAGTGTGTAAAAAGTTTTGTGCCGGCAAAGCCTCAGAAACAAACAGGAAAACAGCGAGAGAGGAGATGGAAGGATTATGCAGCGTCAGAAGAGCCTACGGAATGAGGATCAGGCTGCGCCGAACGCAGGGTGCAAAAGGACGCGGAGAGAGGCTGCCGTGTGAATTTAAAGAGGAGCCGGCGCCCGGGGACACTGATTCACCCTCGGTTCACACGCTTAAAAAAACATGAACGCTTCCGCTGCTCATTGTTTTAAACTGGAGAGGATGAGCAACGGGGAGAGCGGCACTCGGCGCTTAAAGGGAACGCCGGCCGATTTCACTCAACTCAGTTCATCCTCAGGGTTCTTTGGCTTCTTACAATAAAGGCAATCATGAGCAGCTTCTTAAATCTTCAATGGGATCACAGAGAAGTGCCTAACTGGGTCTACATCACTGTAGAATATACGCCAGTAACTCCAGTGGCAGTGGTGATATACAATGGTTTCAGAAATAAATAAACATTCTGTTCACATGTGCTAACTGTAGGACTGAATCCTTTGCAGAAAGGGGAATCGCCTTTAACTCATGGGCTTGTAAAGGCAAAGCAGAATCGACAGGGTTTCCAAGTCATGAAGAAAATCTGGGAGGGTGTCAAATTGCTCTTGTAATTCAGGGACACATTTTTATTGTGCCTTACTGAAAACTGTGAGGGAATCTGGGGATGGATTGGTGCATTTTTCCACGTAGAAAATAACAACATTTCAGATGTTTGCTATTCTCCTTCCTGTGTCACTCAGCTAAATCCTGGGGGCTGTTTGTATGCATAGAGAAAAGTGTGGGAAAAGGCATTATCTGTCAGAAGGCAATGCAAACTCTCTTGGGGAGACACATCACGTTAAACACAAGAGATACACAGAATGGGAGGGGAGGGGTGTGTTGGGGGGGGGGGGGGTAATGTCAGAGATACAACACAGAGATATTGATTGACAGTAGTACTATCTAATTAAAATGGAACTACGAATGACTCACTAGTTAAAGCAGCTTTCCATTACCTATGAAATGCTCAGATAATCACTCATACGATGGATCTCATTGAAAACAGTTACATAACGGCCACAGCCAGAGAATTGTCCAAAGTCATTGTGATATCCATATTTTCTAACAAGTTGGCGTTCCTGTGACCAAAGCAATGACATGATGAGAAACAGTGCAGAAAAGGGGGCGCAAGCATCTTCTTGAGTCTTTATTTTGTTGCCCCCTGTATTGAGTTAGAGCGAACTTAGAAAAGGACCTCTGCGCCTTTGCTCACCTTGTACTTCATAGTTTAAGGAAAATAATTAATCTCCATGGATTTGCCCTGTTCCATCCCTTCCACTTTTAAAGAGAAAAAATATATATTGTCTAGGCCTAAATGTTGAGACCTTTTGCTCACAGTTTGGTCCCCCCACTTCAAAAATATCTCCTCGATGCTGCTTTGCTCACCTTGTACTTTGGAGTCAAAGGAATATAATTAATCTCCATGGACTGCTCATTCCGAGGAAGCTGCTTGATGTATAAGGTCCCCTGTTAACGAGCTACGTCCGAGATCCCCATTACAGAGCCATGTTAGATGTTCCCACTGGAGAGACACCATTAGAGAGAGTCTCCATTTAAGAACTACCTCAGAGAGCCCGGTATGGACCACATTAGGTACAGTATCTCCCTTTGAGAATATATTTAATGACCACAATTAGAGAGCCACATTAGAGGTCCCCCTTTTACAGCCAAATGAGGCAGTGCTGAAATAGGCCCATCAGAATGTGTTTCCAGATGAGTTTTCCATCAGCATGTACTCCATAAGTTGCATGAACATACCGTGCACGATATTCTGGCATGTGAATTCCACCAAAATCAACAGTTGTAAATGTGCTTCATCGTGATGGAACTGAGCCAATAGAACGCAAGAGCCCATGGACTGTGAAGGTCATTTGTTGCATCTACATATCTTTTATCGTAAAAGCTCAACCACAATATACTGTTGATGTGTGCAGAGATCCGTGAGGTTTGTTAGCTTTATGTTCAGCTAATGTTTTCTGTGATAATTTAATCACAGAAGAAAGCTTAGAATTTTCTCGCAACAATTCCTCAGCTGAATTATTCTCCACTATTTCTGTGCTATGTTTCCTTTTTTTTATTATTTCTCCAGCAGAATTATAATGAAGACCACGTGGTAAATTACTTTGATTTTCACATTACCAAGCTGTGGAAGTCAGCGATCTTTAGCGTTGTGGGCTAAATCATAATTGCCGTTTGAGCGCAGCGCGCGTTAGCTGTGTCAGGTCGGTGCAAGGCTTCAGGGTCCATAGAAAGCCACTTTACAGTGGCCATCAATCAATGAAGGTCTCTACGGAGCTTCAGAACAATTAAGCACACTAATATGTTTTATGGCTGCGCTGACAAGTGGACGTGCCTGCCCACCATTCCCCTGAGAATTAAAACGGCAGCTTTTGAAAATGGGCTTTGTCAGTGTAAAGTTCCCGAGTCAGCCATTCTGGGTCGCTCTCTATTTTAAGGGTTGTAATTATGCTGTTAGAAAACAGCTTATTAATATGTTATCCGTTAATTAAGAGTGACATATTTACAGAGGGTAGAGACTGGATATTGAGGCAGTAGTAAATAGGTAATAAAACATAAAAAAAAAACCCGGGTTTAGTGTGTGAAATTACTTTACAATCATTTCACACTCTAAACTGAGCTTTCAGAGGCTCAGTTTTTGTTTTGAGTTATGTGAGGTTTTAACATGAATGATCTCAGTGGAGAGCTCTTCATGAACATTCGGGCGAGTGCAAGTGCACACGACCAGTAATAAACCAGTAATAAATATTACATATGTATTAAATGCTTACTATCCTTTTATTACATGTTTATAAACATCAGGCCCCTTTATGCATTAAAAAACTGTTGATCAATACAGATGAGCCACATCCTTTAGACTGAGTGTAATCCCACACTGCACAGTTACAGTAATAAGGGAGCTGAAAACCTGTTTGGGAAACAGTCACCCGTGTTTCATTGACAGCAATGTGAAATTATTATGTTTTAATATTCTTGTTGTGGGAGTGGAAATAGCTGGAAAAAAAATCTCCTATAAATGATATGATTTTTCACTCTGTGTACCTTATTATCCATGTAATTATTATCCACGTTATTCAAGAGAACTCATACATCACATTTAAAGATGACCTACATAACTTTCCCAAGCAAGGTCTCGATTTACCTGCATTCAGATTTTCTCTCTGTGTACTAAATGTGTATAATCATCAATCCACTGCTGTTTCTTACCTCATCTAATGGTTAAAAATGACTTTTGAAATGTTTCCATCCTTGCAAACATTTACATTCATTTGTCACATGTAGTCCACATTCATTCTGGGTGCCGTGTTCAGTTTTTGAACCCTTTAATAGTCCCAGTAGATTATCATGAAAAATTACAATTCTTTTTTTTTACAATTGATTATAAATTGCTAGTGTGAGGATGTGATTGCTGGGGGCCTGTGCCCCAGTAGACTAAAGTCTAGCCACACACCCCGGAGAAAAAACTCACTGAGCTTCTCTGCTCTTTCCGTTGTCACTCTCCAGCATTGTACTGCACTGATGGTACCGCACTGCAACTTACTGCATTTATAGACAGGCGGAGGAAAAAAGAGACCATATACCTGACAGACCATCAACAATTCCAAAAAGCAAATACTGAACAGAAGCAGCGTAGCAAAAACTAGCGAGAAACAAGGGGGGGTTTTAATTAAGAAAACTTATGACAGATAGGGTGAGAGAGTAGTACACACACACACATACACTGACACACTATATACAGACACACAAACAATAATACAGAGCAAGAGGAAGATTCAAGAGACTCATTTTAGCTGCTCTACTTTGAGCACTGTGCTTTGAGTGCTCTGTCCATTATATACTTCTTTCTCCCACTCAGGTAGTTACCTCTGTCCTCAGGGAGTGAAAACAAAAAGAAACAGCAACTAAACAAGTATTCATTCCCCAAATGGCAGTTAGTGCTTGAGTGAGTCTGCGTGCACAGTGGGGCTGCTTACGCGCCCGTGTATGGGTTTCTGCAGGGCCCATTAGGGCTTGTGCACAGGGATTGATTATGCAGGCCGTTGAAAGAGGTGCAGAGTTTAGCCCTGGCGCTGCCCGTAAGCCCTGGTGTGGCTCAAGGCCCATTAATCAGGTGAGATGGACAGGCCCTGCGGGAACACCTTCTTCCCTGCTCTGTCTCATTTCTTTGCCTCAGAACCAGCGTCAACAAACATAAGCTGCCATTACCATAATCAATACTATCTCTGCTATCTCTTACCCTGTCAGTCTGTGTAAGGCCGAATGAATGGATGTTTCTGCTAATGCTTTGCTTTATTTTCTTTGGGGGGGGGAGGGGGTATAATATCTGTAGGCCTACACCCATTTTACAATTTACGATGATCAAGTACAGTATATACAGGTATTTATATAATGACTTTTTGGACTCTAGAAATGCATTTTCATGTGCGAGCATTTCTCTTTTCATTTATCTTTCTTTCTTCTTGGCAGCTCACAAACAGGTGGATTTGTGTTTGTGGAGTATTGCTCAGTTTAAAATATTTCCCCAGTCAAAACCGCCAAAATAAAATATTTCTTGATAAGTGGTTATACTGTATATATGAATATTTGCAATATAGAGTTGTAGAGGGTGCATTTGATGAGACGAGACAAATCCTTGTAAAATGACTTAAGAATATTATTACAATCACCAGAGAGTCACCCTCATATTGCCATAAAATATTTTCATTCATTCATTCATTCATTCCAAAAACAGAAATATAAACAGCAAATAAAACTGACTAATAACGTCGATAGGATCAGACTGTGAAACCCTCTGGACTCAATTAACATGTCAGATAGAGAGAAGCCTTCACTGACGGAGCTGTGATGAGAAATTACTGCTTCGAGCACAAATTGGGAAACAGCAACCTGGTGCCGGTTCAGAAGATTTCCTGCTAGGCCAGTCAAGGGGAACCACTTTCTCTATAATAGTTGCTGCAGGGGGGACAATTTGTCACTGTTGCACAAAGCATTCAAAGAAGATTCAGTGAACACTAGCAGGTTGTTTGCACTTCTAATAGTCTCGGGTTCAGAGCTTTGCAATCAAATGGGTAGTCTTGTCAAGTCTTGTATGTACAAGTTCTGGAACAGACATTTAAAGAAAATATATAGTTTGGGCACTGGTGTATTCATCCAGCTGTCCTTTTGAATCTTCTTCTCTTTGGTCTCTGAGAATCACCCAGAATCAAAGGTTCGGCAAAGCATTCTGTATGCAACATTTATGTGCGTGTCATGCGTAAACCTGCTGCGCTGCCTGATCAACGAGCTGACCGACCGTCCCACGGCTACTCGGATCAACCTCTGAGCCAACATTGACATAATTGTGGTGAAAATTCACGTTGAATAATTTATGAGCAATGGGCGCGGACCATTGTAAATGCATTGCCAGATTTAAGGTATACCCCCCCTGCTGTTGTAGCCCCAACATTTAAAGCAATCATTGTTAATGAGCTTCAGCCACCTCAAAGCACTCATTTGCAGTGGGTCCAAAACCCTGCTGAGCTAAAACACAGTTACTGAGCCATGCTGAATCAACACAAATAGTCTCTTTGTCAGAACTCAGGTAGGGACTCAGATGCAGATGTAATGGAAAACAAGAATTTATCATAAAGCACAGTCCAAAATCCAAAAGCAGTGTCAGGTACAGGCAAGGGTCAAAACCTGGAGGGCACGGCAAAGCACAGAATCACAGTCCAGGACAGTAATCAAAAAGAGGGCATCAGATTCGATAACAGGCAGATGCAACAAAAGTACAAAATCAACAAGCAAGAATCAAAAACCAGAAAAGTCGCTGGTAACAATGAGCACTCAGGCAGGATAAAAGGCTTGTAGCAAACACTAAGAAACAATCAACAGAGACAAACTCAAAACTAACACAGGACAGAGCAAGGTATAAATACACAGACTAATGAGCAAAAAAGATACAGGTGAACAGCGAGGCGGGTGAAACAAATCGGTAATCAGGTAACAAGGCAGGAGGCGGGGCAGACACAGACGGGTAATGAGAAAAAAACACAGACAAAACACACAAAAACAGCCAACAAAAAGGAAAAATCAAAGCAACAGAAGAACAAACATACTCAGACAGCATTACTGACACTCTTTAAGGACGCAATTCAATTAAAACTGATTTTCATCTCTTAAGGACACATGCTATTCTACGTTTGCCTGCTCCCCATAAAATATAACATGCGGGTTTTGTGGCACAACAGAGGAAAACCAAGCTGAAGAAACATGATCTCTAAGCATGAGACTGTCAGCTGTTGAGAAGAATAATGTCCATCACATGACTACCAATCATCTGTTTCATGGACTATTGATTCATGTGAATGCTCTCTAGACCAACTGGCAGACTCCTGCAAACAGGGACTCTGCAGTCCCGTATTGCTTGTGCAGTTAAGGAATAAGATATTCTGACCCTGTACTGGCTCGAGAGTTTATCTTCTCCTCTGCTCTGAACTCCTGGTCAATTACCACTACGCTCTTCTCTCTCCAGTCTCATTGTTTCACTCATGCACACTCCTTTATGCCTTTGACTTA
Organism: Albula glossodonta; assembly: GCA_019788955.1. NCBI lineage: Eukaryota > Metazoa > Chordata > Actinopteri > Albuliformes > Albulidae > Albula > Albula glossodonta. The sequence goes on along the minus strand of JAFBMS010000153.1, from coordinate 3,227 downwards.
TTCCAGATGGTGTTGTGGCAGGACCTGAGATGTCAAGGTAGTGGGTAAAATGAATGAGATTCCAAACACTTGCTGAGCTGTGAAGAGGAGTGAGGATGAATCTCTGTGCTATAAAGAGAGAGGGGTTCCCATCTTTCACATACTTTAGATTTCATGCAGAACATTATACTGTTGAAAACATAAATTTAACCACACCACATCATCACCAATCATCATCCAATCTGACACCACACAAATCTCTGGCCTCAGATGTCAGTGACTTAATGTGGTGCCTCTGGTTTACACGGGGCTAGCCTTAACTATTTCTTACATAGCAAATGTGACACTGACACATTCTGCCTGTGGCTGAATCACAAATGTTCAGTTAACAAACTTCCAGGCAACTGCCTGGCCAGCTGAAGCTGCTTGAAACCATGAGACCGAATGAGTTCACCAGGTTACACTTTACTTCCATTGCTGGCAAGGCTGAGACAATTGGTGCCTTTGCCACTGTGGACCTCATGCAGCTTATTTCACATTAAGAGTCACCTGAATTAAGAAGTAAAAAAAAACCCTTCAGTTGGAGTTTGTGACATGTTATGAGATGGTGTGAGAGCATAAGACATCATTGAGTTTATTGGAGTTTGTTAACACAAATTTCGGGAGAGGTAACCTTCAGACATCCCTTCACTCACACACCAGTGTCCGTGCAATCTGGTTATCTACGTAGGTATTAATTTGCCACATACCTTCTCTACGATCATGCTCTCTGTTTCTGGCATCCCTCCCCCTCCTAATCTCCATTTTCAAGTCTTCTTCCCTTCTTCTGTTTTTCACCCTCTCTTCTATCGGTCAAGTGGGGGATCACCACACCCCCCCAAAAAAAAAAATGAGGCATGACGCTGCCAAGATCAAATGTCTATTCCGATACACAGCTTGATACATCACAATAAACTCCTTGCAAAACCATTCATGTTGTCTAAAGGTTTACTCTTCTGAAACAGGTTTAGGTTGGTGTGTGAAAGTTTGCTCGAAATATGGTCACAATTTTCTTTCACAAATTCCCATAGGCTTGGCTGTTTCTTTAAACGATCTCCTTCAGGGGAAGAATTCTCTGCGCCAGAGAGTGAAAATAAAGTAGACCCCAGTTCTGAGGCTCTTCATGTGAATGGATTTACACACTTTTTTCTTAGTCTTATAAAACATGAAATGTAAATTACTGTAAAAATTAGATTACAAAAGGAATTTATTCATAGTGGAAAATGTTGAACAAAAGAAATGTATCTTATCTAGTCCCTACCCTAAATATTTGTTTTTTATTGTCTTTGGAAAAAAGCTGTGTAAATGTACACATGTATAAAAGCTTGTTAAAATTGGCCCAGTGAGCAAAACGCAGTGAGCGCTGAGCCTCCTCTCTACTCATCTCTACACTCAGTGTGCTGTTTACTTTCGCTCTCTCCCATACTTTTCATCCCTTGAAGGAAAAACGAAAGGTTCATTAAATTATGTCTGGTTTTCCCATACCTGATAATTATTTTGACATTTCAGTTCCGCTGTATGCTTAATATAGAGGACATGCTTTATTGGAGAACCGCATATCATTCGCTTAATATTTATGCTGCCACATTTTATTAAAGACTGCGGTGACGAAACAGCAGCAATAATGCCGTGGGTCATGGCCTGATTTGTGTTCCTGTGTTTTTGCGGATTGAATGCTAATATGAACTGGATATGCCATCGGTCTGGATATTAGCAAAACCACTCTAATAACAAAATGCACAAATCATATTTAACACACTTGCACATGCATGCATACATATACACATGCATAGATGTGAACACCATACGCACACACACACACACACACGAACACATGCATACATATACACATGCATAGATGTGAACACACATATGCACCACATACACACACACACACACACACGTGAACACATGCATACATATACACATGCATAGATGTGAACACACATACGCACACACACACACACACACACGTGAACACATGCATACACATATATGAACACATGCACACACACGCATACACACATGCACACACACATCACTCTCAGTCATTTAGCTGTATGTTTTTTTTACATTATGGAATAATGGAAAATATTTTGCTGGAATTTCCTTGTTGACCAGATGCGTATTTCTCTGTTTAAATGTTTTCTGTTTGATACTTTCTTTCTCTGAGCCTTTGTTTGCCCAGCCAGTCATTTATACACACTGTATATCAATGTAAAGACGGTCCCCGACTTACGATGGGGTTACGTTCCGATAAATCCATCGTAAGTGGAAAATATTGTAAGTTAAAGATGCATTTAATACTACCTAACCTACCAAACATAATAGCCTAGCCTAGCCTACCTTAAACATGCTTAGAACACTTACATTACCCTACAGTTTGGCAAAACCAATAACACAAAGCCTGTTTTATAATAAAGTGTTGAATATCTCATGTAATCTGATGAATACTGTACTGAAAGTGATGATGTCGCACCATCGTAAAGTCGAAAAATCATAAGTTGGACCATCTTAACTCTGGGACCGTCTATGTATGCTCTTTGTCTTACGCTGTAGAGCTCAGCCCTATTCTGCCCCCACAAACTGACTTTAATATCACTGCTGTGATGTAATGCTCAGTAATGATGCTTTTTGTCAATATTCACTTCACATCATTCGCTTCATTGAAATGGTTTTTAATCTGACATAAAGCTGTGATATTTGTCTTGCAGGCTCAAAAAGGTTTAATTACTAACTGTCCCCTAGGAGCCAATTTTGGACGCCTTCTCCAAATGACTGTCTGAATTGACAATATCGATATCTCCCTAAGGATAGATGGTTAAATTAAAATGTGAATTAATTATTCAGGTTTTTGTTTTGTGATGCAAATTAAAAGAGATTACATTTAAGGAGAGGTGCCAATCATCGCCGAAACTTTCATTGATTTGTTTTTTTTCCTTTTCTGCTTTTCAGATTATTTATTTTTCAGGGTTGCACAAGGATAGCACAGTCCTGAAAAGGTGTAGACCTAGGGAGGCATATCTGGGTTGACTGTGACTTTCTTTAATTTGATGCAGCTTCAATAACTTCAATAACTTTTGGACGTATTTCTACAACACCATCACAGGGATGAGACAGATTTTGAATATCATAATCATTGGATATATGGTAAACAGGATATTACCTCTCAGTTTATGATTGAGAGGTCGGTTCTCTCTGGCCATTTA